>CAWUFW010017436.1:0-262030 GCA_963921515.1 Calotriton arnoldi
GCCCCAACACCACTGTACTGCCCTAAACCCTGAAACCCCACCCCCAGCATGACCCCCTACACTGCCAGAACACCACTGCACTGCCCTAAACCCTGAAATACCACCCCCTGCACGACCCCCTACACTGCCCGAACACTACTGCACTGCCCTAAACCCTGAAACACCACCCCCTGCACGACCCCCTACACTGCCCGAACACTACTGCACTGCCCTAAACCCTGAAACACCACCCCCAGCACGACCCCCTACACTGCACGAACACCACTGCACCGCCCTAAACCCTGAAACACTACCCCCAGCAAGACCCCCTACACTGCCCGAACACCACTGCACTGCCCTAAACCCTGAAACATCACCCCCAGCAAGACCCCCTACACTGCCCGAACACCACTGCCTTAAACCCTGAAACACCACCCCCAGCAAGACCCCTATACTGCCCGAACACCACTGCACTGCCCTAAACCCTGAAACACCACCCCCAGCAAGACCCCCTACACTGCCCGAACACCACTGCACTGCCCTAAACCCTGAAACACCAGCCCCAGCACGACCCCCTACACTGCCTGAACACCACTGCACTGCCCTAAACCCTGAAACACCACCCCAGCATGACCCCCTACACTGCCCGAACATCACTGCACTGCCCTAAACCCTGAAACACCAGCCCCAGCACAACCCCGTACACTGCCCGCACACCACTGCACTGCCCTAAACCCAGAAACACCAGCCCCAGCACAACCCCGTACACTGCCCAAACACCACTGCACTGCCCTCAACCCTGAAACACCAGCCCCAGCACGACCGCCTACACTGCCCGAAAACTACTGCACTGGCCTAAACCCTGAAACACCACCCCCAGCAAGACTACCTACACTGGCCGAACACCACTGCACTGCCCTAAACCCTGAAACACCACCCCCTGCACGACCCCCTACACTGCCCAAACACTACTGCACTGCCCTAAACCCTGAAACACCACCCCTCAGCACGACACCCTACACTGCCCGAACACCACTGCACTGCCCTAAGCCCTGAAACACCACCCCAGCATGACCCCCTACACTGCCCGAACACCACTGCACTAAACCCTGAAACACCACCCCTGCACAACCCCCTACACTGCCGGAACACCACTGCACTGCCCTAAACCCTGAAACACCACCCCAGCATGACCCCCTACACTGCCCTAACACCACTGCACTGCCCTAAACCCTGAAACATCACCCCCAGCACAACCCCTACACTGCCTGAGCACCATTGCTCTGCCCTAAACCCTGAAACACTAGCCGCAGCACGACCCCTACACTGCCCGAACACCACTGCACTGCCCTAAACCCTGAAACACCACCCCCATCACGACCCCCTACACTGCCCGAACACCACTGCACTGCCCTAAACCCTGAAACACCAGCCCCAGCAAGACCCCCTACACTGCCCGAACACCACTGCATTGCCCTAGACTCTGAAACACCAGCCCCAGCAAGACCCCTACACTGCCCGAACACCAGTGCACTGCCCTAAACCCTGAAACACCAGCCCCAGCATGACCCCCTACACTGCCCGAACACCACTGCACTGCCCTAAACCCTGAAACACCAGCCCCAGCACAACCCACTACACTGCCCGAACACCACTGCACTGCCCTAAACCCTGAAACACCAGCCCCAGCACGACCCCCTACACTGCCCGAACACCACTGCACTGCCCTAAACCCTGAAACACCAGCCCTAGCACCACCCCCTACAATGCCTGAACACCACTGTACTGCCCTAAACCCTGAAACACCACCCCTGCACCGCCCCTACACTGCCCGAACACCACTGCACTGCCCTAAACCCTGAAACACCACCCCCTGCACGACCCCTACACTGCCCGAACACCACTGCACTGCCCTAAACCCTGAAACACCACCCCTGCACCGCCCCCTACACTGCCCGAACACCACTGCACTGCCCTAAACCCTGAAACACCACCCCTGCACCGCCCCCTACACTGCCCGAACACCACTGCACTGCCCTAAACCCTGAAACACCACCCCCAGCATGACCCCCTTTACTGCTCGAACACCACTGCACTGCCCCAAACCCTGAAACACCACCCCCAGCATGACCCCCTACACTGCCCGAACACCACTGCCCTAAACCCTGAAACACCACCCCTGCACGACCCCCTACACTGCCCGAACACCACTACACTGCCCTAAACCCTGAAACACCACCCCTGCACGACCCCCTACACTGCCCGAACACCACTGCACTGCCCTAAACCCTGAAACACCACCCCCAGCACGACCCCCTACACTGCCCGAACACCACTGCACTGCCCTAAACCCTAAAACACCACCCCCAGCACGACCCCCTACACTGCCCGAACACCACTGCACTGCCCTAAACCCTAGAACACTACCCCCAGCATGACCCCTACACTACCCGAACACCACTGCACTACCCTAAACCCTAAAATACTCCCCCAGTACGACCCCCTACACTACCCGAACACGACTGCACTGCCCTAAACCCTAAAACACTCCCCCAGCACGACCCCTACACTACCCGAACACCACTGCACTGCCCTAAACCCTAAAACACTCCCCCAGCACGACCCCCTACACTACCCAAACACCACTGCACTACCCTAAACCCTAAAACCCTAAAACACTAACCCCAGCACAACCCCTACACTACCCAAACACCAATGTACTACCCTAAACCCTAAAACACTCCCCCAGGACGACTCCCTACACTACCCAAACACCACTGCACTACCCTAAACCCTAAATCTACCCCCAGCATGACCCCCTACACTACACAAACACCACTGCACTACCCTAAACCCTAAATCTACCCCCAGCATGACCCCCTACACTACACAAACACCACTGCACTACCCTAAACCCTAAAACACTACCCCCAGCACGACCCTCTTCACTACCTAAACACAACTGCACAATTTGTTACAGGCGTTGCAACGCAGGCCTGTGGTGCTTACTGGAAGTACCTGGTGGGCTGGTTGGGCCCCAGGGACTCTCAGGATTCAAGGTGACCTAATCCCCCAACTTAAAACACGCCACGGGCGCGTTTGCACAGTGGTGGAGGGAGGGGCGGGGCCTCAGGTGACATGTGCGCAAACACGCCCTGTGGTGCGTTTTAAGTTGTGGAGTTAATTCCTTTGAATCCTGGGGGCCAACTAGCCCACCAGGTACCTTCAGTAAGCACAACAGAGTTGCGTTGCAGAGAGGTGAAAAAAGGTGCGTGGCCTCGGAACGCCTCTCTGCAACTCAGCTCTGTGGTCCTAACTGTAGGTACCTGGGGGCTAGTTGGGCCCCAGGGACCCTCAGGATTCAAGGGGACTTAATCCCGCAACTTAAAACGCGCCATGGGGCGCGTTTGCACACATGTCACCTCAGGCCCCCCTCCCTTCACCTCTGGTTAGTCAGAGTCAGTTACCACCAGTACCCGTCTGAAAAAGTTGTGGGCACAGGATGATTTTGCAACAAGGCCTCTTTCTGCTCCTCTGTTGGTTCTTTCTGCACATCTTTTGCTTCTTTCTGTGCGTTTTTCTTCTTTCTTCACATGTCCTACCTCTGTTGGCATAGTTAGAAACTAGCATTTAAAAAACCTTTGAAATTCACTTAAAAAATCATAGGTTTCAAGCACGTTATAGTTAGAAATTAGCATTTAAAAAACCTTTGAAATTCACTGAAAAAACCATAGGTTTCAGGCACGTTATAGTTAGAAATTAGCATTTAAAAAACCTTTGAAATTCACTGAAAAAACCATAGGTTTCAGGCACGTTATAGTTAGAAATTAGCATTTAAAAAACCTTTGAAATTCACAGAAAAAACCATAGGTTTCAGACACGTTATAGTTAGAAATTAGCATTTAAAAAACCTTTGAAATTCACTGAAAAAACCATAGGTTTTAGGGACAGTTATAGTTAGTTGGACATTGCACTCGTACAAAACCCGTGAAATTCCCCTGTTATAGTTAGTTCAGCTAACTATAACTCGCGCCCAGCAATGCACTGCTGATGACGTCACATATTACATCACTCATGACATGGTCAGTGACATCACTGATGACATCACTGATGACATCTCAAATGACATCACTGATGACATCATCCATGTGATAATTTCATGCATCTTCTCACACCCTAATATAACTTTTGATACACCCACTCTAAATTACAGACTGCCATTCTCAAAACCATAGACACTCCAACACCAAAAACTACATACCCACTCACTGATTCTTAGGTCTACACACACATCCACTCACTCACCTGTACAGTCACTCATACTTACAGTCACTCAGTACAGGACTATCATATGCACTCATACACCTATATAAACACTCACACACCGCCACTCATCCATAGAGGTACTCACACACCTAGTCAGTCATGCAAAAAATTAATCACACACCCATTTACTCACCTATACAGTTATACACACACCAGCTCACTTACTCATACAAATACTAGCACATTCTTACGCTCTTATACAATAACTGATACAAGCACACACGCATCCATACAGCCACTCTTACAATAACACACTCTCACTTATAGCCATTTAAATACTCTAACACACATATATACTGCCTTTTACATATGTAGTTACTTGCACATGTACCACTGAGATATACATTCACTGACTAACACACCCATACACACACTCACCCACCCAAGCAGTCCATCACAGATGCACTCTTGAAATCATGCACCCAGTGAATCACCCACTCACACATCTATGTATAGAGTCACACACACCCCACCCACACAAACACTCAGGCAGCCATACAGATACTCAGAGAACCAATCAATAACCCATATAGACACTCATGTAGCTATTCGCAAATCCATGCATCCACTTACACACCAACAAACAGACGGATACAGACATTCACACAGTTTAGTCACTAACCCATGCATTCAGTAAGATACGTTTAATCACTCACTTGTAGAGTCAGTCACTCACGTACTAAATCATCCATTCAGACACTTATACACCCACTCATTCTTCAATACGCCTTTCCCTTTATATATTAAACATATTTAAACTTTACAGAAACACACAGTCACTGGATGATGTCATCAGTGATGTCATCAGTGATGTCATTTGAGATGTCATCAGTGATGTCATCAGTGATGTCACTGACCATGTCATGAGTGATGTAATATGTTACGTCATCAGCAGTGCATTGCGGGGGCGCGAGTTATAGTTAGCTGAACTAACTATAACAGGGGAATTTCACGGGTTTTGTACGAGTGCAATGTCCAACTAACTATAACTGTCCCTAAAACCTATGGTTTTTTCAGTGATATATATATATATATATATATATATATATATATATATATGAAGCTCCAAACCCTGGCCTGACGATCGCTGCCAGGAAGCCCAGGCGCGGACCTCGTTGCGCTCAAAAGCTGACACACCAACGTTATCGCGTGTTGAAAAAGCAGTGCATTTTTTATTAGATATACACCACCAGTTGACCAGGCATGGTGCCTGCCATGACGCGTTTCGCTCGCCTCACGCGAGCTTGATCACTATGACGCGTCTCGTGACCGGAAACCCAATAAATACAAAAATAACAAAAATGTGCACAATTACCTTACAAAACAATCTAAAACCAGTGAAAAAATAGAAAACAGACTATAGCACATACAAAATTTTCCGAAAAAATCCTCAGATTCATCTGTAACAATTAGACTTTCCATGGCTTAATAATATACATAATTTCCAAAATATATTTCTACACATTCCTAACTTATGACAGATATATGATGACACAACCACTCTTTATGTCAACACTTAAAGTGCAAGTGCAAGAGCAGCAATTACACGTACACAAATATAAAGTGCAAGTGCAAACTCCCTGAAAATATACACAGTACTGATTGATGATAAACTGCAAGTGCATAATTATTCAAATATCCAAAATAGGATATGTCAATTGACAACCAAAAAGCATACGTATAGAAGTATAAAAGTATAAAACAGGGAGCTGTAATAATCATATACATGTAAATAAATACATAAATATAAAATGCAAACTCCCTAATATTATAGACAATACTGATTGGATAATAAACTGCCAGTGCATGAGTATTAAAATATCCCAAATGGGATATGTCAATTGACAACTAAACAGCATGTGTATAGATGTAAAAACCAGGGACTTTAAAACAGTTGACAATTGTACACATATTGAAAATTTAAGATAGGAAAAATTAATTAATGTAGTTCATGATGACAGCAACTATACATTTAAAAATCAATCTTATAAACAAGCCAAGTCAGTCATATATACATAAAAATGCTAAAAAAAAATTTTTTTTTTTTTTTGTGCGAACCACCTTTTGTGCCTGTGTTGGCCAATGGCTTCCTCTGGCGTTGAGTCTCTGGGGCTGGTGCGTTTTAGGGTCGTCCGCTGTCCTGCACTGCTTAGGTGGTATTCCGGGGGAAGGGTGGTCTGGGTGGGGTGCCTGAGGGTGGTTGCGGTGGGTGTTTTGGCCCTCTTGGGTCTCCGAGCTGCATGATCAGTGTCTCCATGGCATCTGTTGGTCTTCAGATGTGGATCTGGGCTGGGCTCCCTATCTACTGCAGTTGGTCGTCCTGCTTAACACCAGTAAGAGGCAGGTGTTAAATCCCTGCTTCTAACGCGCCTTATCGCCTGTTCTTGGTTCGCATCACAGATCTGACTGGTTGTTGAGAATCTCGCGAAGTGGTGTTTTCGTGTGTTTTTGCTCGGGAACGCCTACTCTGCATATCATTAGCGTTAGTTGTCGCACTCATCCGTGGCGATGTTTTTTGCGGCAGCTATCGCTGGTAAACTGGCGATATTGGCAGTTTGCACCAGCTTGAGAATAGGGCGATAAATCTATCGCCACTTTTGCGGCGCTAAAGTGCCGATAAATCGGCAATGAGTCCTTGAGAATATGCCCTATAGTCTGCAAAAATCTCACAATGATCCACAATTTCCATTTGTAGCAAACGCCAACATGTTATATATATATATATATATATATATATATATATATATATATATATATATATACAGTAAAGACATATCCTAAAATCATGCAAATACACATTCCTTAAAAAAGAGAAAATAATGGATGTAGGCATCTTTCTCATATCATATTAACAGATTTTACGTATCATTGAGCACCTCAATCATTAGTCACAAATGTTTTCATACATTATAATACAGGAGTTACATCATAGTTCTAAAAAGTGGATCATCAGATACACATTTTTGCTAGGGGTTCAACATCCACGTCATAAATTATAATCACAGTTTGTCTCCTCATCATTCTTAGAAGCAGTTTATTAACTATATACATTAAATTGATAATACTATTAATCGTATAATTTTTCTTATTATTATAGCAGAAATCAAGTGTCTTATTCCTTCCAAATTAACATACATTGCATTTGCCGCAGGTATAAAAACCCTTTGGTTTAGCTGGAACCCAATTCTCATTTTTAGACACGGGATTGTTACTTTTTACATAAATTGGGCATAGTTGATTCTCAATTGTTTCACCATTACAGAAAATATCCCTTGGCTTGGATGGCACAGCTCCTTCATGTAACTCCAAACTTGGAATAAAATATTATAAATATGTGCACTGTACATAATATATTGCATAATAAATGCAACCTAATTATTCCTTCTTTTCTTAGGCCCATGTCTAGTGGTGTTAGCCTTCAGGGTATTCTCTCTTTTCAATTTCAAAGTTTTTCCCTCAGCCTGCTTAAGACAGATCTCATTATAGCCCCTTTCTTTGAAACATGCCTTAATCACATTGATTCTCTTTCTGAAATTCCCTTCTTGGTTACAGTTACGACGTGCATGCACCATCTCACCATAGGGAATTGACCAGATGGTCTATCTGTCTATCTTGTCGCAAGCAATACACTATGACTATATCACTATGTTTGACATTTTCATCTGTGTATAATTATAGGTCTAAAAACTGTATTTTGATTTTATCATATTTCATAGAAAAATGTACATTGAACCTATTGCTATTCGTAAAGGTATAAAAGTTATTTAGGTTAGTCAATGTACCACTCCAAATAATGAGAATATCATTGATATATCTTTGCCAAAGTATAATATTATCCATCCACTGTTAAGCATTTGGGCCCCAGGCGTGCTCCGTCTCATACAAACCCATAAAGAAGTTGACATATGAGGGAGAGCACCTGGAACCAATCACAGTCCCTTGTCCCTGTAGATACCAGTCTCCATCATGTAAAAAAACATTGTTAGTTAGATGATGTGAGCTATTTCCAACAGCAACTGAGTATCTTCCAGATAGCTTGCATTCTGTGAGTACAAAGAGTATCTTAATGCCTCCTTACCAGATTCATGTTCCATAGTAGGTGATTCTGTTGACTTCCAACCTTGTAATGCTACAAGGGTCGAGACGGCTAGGCAGAGCAAGTAATCCTGGCCGTTAGGTTGCTCATCCCACCCTGCAATCTGCTTCCGGTCACCCTTTCAACCGACAAGCGGTGAAGCTAAGCTGTAGTGAGACGGTGCTACGGAAAAGCTTCAAGTCAAGGATTCCGACCTGGATGGCGCTGGCGTATCCGAATCAGGGTCACACTCTAGCCAGAAACTCTCTCACTCATATATCGGGAGCTGTCACAGGAGTGATGGAAGTAAATATTTGTGACTCTTAAGGTTAGTCTCACCGCGACGCTATGAAAGCATGCAATAGACAAGGAAATGCATTGAAGAGCCCCTGCTACGTAACCGGCTGTCAGTTTCCCAATTTGTGTTCAGATGTTTTGAGGCTGCTGTTGAGGAGATGCAGCTGGTGTAATACAGTGTGCCGCGGCAGTTCTAAGACTGGCAATCCAAGTGCGCTGCCTCATCAAAGGAACACTGAGATACTTTCCACACAGGGGGAGTGTTGCTGCTGATAAGCTTGAGAAGAGTACACGACGGTAAAGCATGTCAGCAAGTGTCAGTACGTGCCTGCCTAGTATTTCCTGCTTACGGGAAATACCGTGTCTGTAACCAGTGTTTTGGTCAGGGTGTTGACTTTGTCTTGTGAAAGAGACAGAGAAACTGAAGAAAATTTCGTTTTAGGCTCTCCTCTGTATAGGTACTCAGGCAAACGAATGTTGATTGCAAAAATTGTGATAATCGAGCATGGAGGCGAGTGCCATTTCACTGTGAGGCATTACATTAGTGCACTGCAGTGCCCCAGGGACCTGGCCCACCCGGGGGCTTAATTAAACAAGCTTTGCTTTTTTTGTGTTTTTTCAGCCGGATTAGCGCACCCAGTGCGAATTCGTCCAATTTTTTTTTTGGGCCCTGGGGGTCCTTGTGGGACCCCCTGAGCAGGCCCCCTTTTCTTGTTTTTCATCTTTTTTTCACCTTTTTTCTTCTGACTCAGTTACCAAGTCACAAGATGGCTGTCAACACTTCCTGTTTTGGAGTGTTGACAGCCAATCAGAGCGAAGCTCGTGCCCGGGAGGGTTCACGAATCCTCCTTGGTGCTCAGATATCGATATTTTTATTTTTTTAATTTCTCAGGAACTAATGAATGGAATAAAAACCATTTAAAAAAAGGGCGCTTTCTGAACCAAGAGCTACCTGTTTGCCAAATTTGGTGTAATTCCGTTCAGCAGTTCGGGCTGTAGCCGTGTCTAAAGTTCCAATTGAAATTAACATGGGGAAAACGTGTTTTGGGACCCCCCTTTTTTCTCGGCCCCCGCTTGACGAATCACCCCGAAACTTTCAAGACAGTAGCTGACCGGAGCGCCCCATTAGTTTTAAAAATTTCACAAAGATTCATCAACCGGCGCCAAAGATATTGGCAAATCATAAAAAAAAATTCCTATGGAAACTAGGTCCTACCTATAACTGCCTACTGGCGACTGCTAGTAGTTAATTTATATATATATATATATATATATATATATATATATATATATATATATATATATATATATATTATCTACTGGCGGTCGCCAGTAGATAGTTATAGTTAGGACCTATTTTCCATAGGAAATCCGCAACATTTTATTTTAAATAACGTTGGCGCCGGTTGACGAATCTTCGCGAAATTTTCAAACTTTGTGGCCCGCTCCGGTCCGCTCCTATCCTGAAAGTTTTGGGGTGATTCGGCAAGCAGGGGCCGAGAAAAAAGGGGGGTCCCAAAACATGTTTTGCCCATGCAATTTTCCATAGGAACCTTTCATCGCAGCTACAGCCCGAACTGCTGAACAGAATTACACCAAATTTGCCAAAAAGGTAGCCCTTGGTTCAGAGTCATGCCTTTTGCTTAAATGGTGTAAATCCGTTCAGTAGTTCCTGAGAAAATCAAAAATAAAATCACATATATATCTATGGCCGCGTAGGGTCCGCGTACCCTCCCGATCACGAGCTGTATGCTAATTGGCTGTCAACACTCCAAACCAGGAAGTGTTGGCAGCCATCTTGTTCCTTGGTAGAACCGAGGCACAAGAAAAGACGAAAACAGACGCAAAAAACGCAAAAAGGGGGCAGGGTAGAAACCCCCTGACCCCCTAGGCCTGCTCAGGGGGTCCTACAATTTTTTTTTTTAAATCGGCAAAAAACGCGCTGGGTGCGCGGATCCTGCCGATAAAAAAACAAAACGCGCTTTGTGGTTAATTGGCCCCCGGGTGGGCCAAGTCCTGGGGGCATGCGGGGGTTTATTAAATAATAACATGGGGGGCCTCTAAGGCCCCCCAAGCCCCGGGGACCGCCACCCCCGGGGCTTTATAAAAATAATGGTGGCGGGGGGGCACACGGCCCCCCGTAGCCCCGGGGACCGCCACCCCCGGGGCTTCTTTTTATTTTAAAATTACCTGTGTGGGGGGCTCGAGCCCCCACACGCCCGGGACCGCCACCTCCCCGGGGCACTAAATAATAAAATGTGGCAGTCCGTTTAGGACCCCCGAGCCCCGGGGACCACTACCTCCCCAGGGCTGTGCACAGGATGGGAGGGGGGCCGCGCGGCCCCCCTCCTGGAGCCAGTGATGGCCCTGGGGACCGCCACCCCCCAGGGCCGGCTCCTGCAGTGTCCCGGGGTGCCTACCCCTGGGACACTGCTGTTTGCAATGGCAGGGCGGGAGCCTTGCGGCTCCCGCCCTGTCATTGCAAACTTGCTTTGCTTCATTGAAGCGAGAGCAGGGAAACCTGCTCTCGCTTCAATGAAGCAAAGCAGATTGCTTTTCCATAAGGGGAGCTGCATGTCAGCAGCTCCCCTTATGGAAAAGCAATGCCGGCTCCCGCAGGACGTGGGGAGCCGGCGGGACCGTGCCGGGATTGGGGACCCCCCACGGTCCCCAACGAGTGGCCAGGCCCCGGGGGATGGGGTCCCCGGGGCCATTAGTGGCCCGGGAGGGGGGCCACGCAGCCCCCCTCCCCCCAAATTTTTTTTTTGTAGAAAAAGGGCAAGGCCCCGGGGGATGGGGTCCCCGGGGCCTTAATGGCCTGAGGAGGGGGGCCATGCAGCCCCCCTCCAAATATTTTTAAAATTAAAAAAAGAGGGCATGCCCCGGCGGATGGGGTCCCAGGGGCCAAAAGTGGCCGAGGGAAGAGGGGCCACGCAGCCCCCCATACAAAAAAAAAGAAAGAAAAAAAAAAAAGACCAACATCGTGCCGGAGGCCCCGCCCCCTCCCTGCAGCAGTCTGGCGCGTTGTAAGAAGGGGAAGTAATTCCACTTGAATACTGGGGGTCCCTGGGGGCCAACTAGCCCACCAGGAACCTCCAGTATGCGCCAGGGGGCTGCCTTGCAGAGAGGTGTACAGAGGCCACGCCCCTTTTTACACCTCTCTGCAACGCAGCTCTGTGGCGCTTTTGGAGGAACATGGTGGGCTAGTTGGACTCCAGGGACCCTCAGGATTCAAGGGAGTTAACCCCCCGACTTAAAACCCGCCACGGGGCGCGTTTACACAGTGGTGAAGGGAGGGCGGGGCTTCAGGTGACATGTGTGCAAACAGGCCCCGTGGCGCATTTTAAGATGGGGAATTAAATCCTCTTCAATCCTGAGGGTCCCTGGGGCCAACTAGCCCAACAGGTACGTCCAGAAAGCGCCACAGAGCTGCGTTGCAGAGAGGTGTAAAAGGGGTGTGGCCTCTGTACATGTCTCTGCAACGCAGCCCCTGGCGCATACTGGAGGTTCCTGGTGGGCTAGTTGGCCCGTAGGGACCCTCATGATTCAAGGGACTTAATCCCCCAACTTAAAACGCGCCACGGGGCGCGTTTGCACAGATGCCACCTCAGGCCCCGCCCCTCCCTTCACCATTGTGCAAATATTCCTCTAAAATCAGCCGAAATACGAATTCCGATTTACTCACCTGTTATCAGGAGAGACCTCAGTGCTGCATCTTTCAGCCCAGTACTGATCCTCAAAAGTAATTTTAACCGTACTTACCGGTAACTTGAATTTCCTTCATAGGCTAACATTGACTGGTTTCACTTGGAAATTCTTCTAAGTGTGGAGTTTTGGAACTTTAAAATATTCCTCTAAAATCAGCCGAAATCCGAATTCTGATTTACTCACCTGTTATCAGGAGAGACCTCAGTGCTGCATCTTTCAGCCCAGTACTGGTCCTGAAAAGTAATTTTAACCGTACTTACCAGTAACTTGAATTTCCTTCCATAGGCTAACATTGACTGGTTTCACTTGGAAATTCTTCTAAGTGTGGAGTTTTGGAACTTTAAAATAGTCCTCTAAAATCAGCCGAAATACGAATTCCGATTTACTCACCTGTTATCAGGAGAGACCTCAGTGCTGCATCTTTCAGCCCAGTACTGATCCTCAAAAGTAATTTTAACCGTACTTACCAGTAACTTGAATTTCCTTCCATAGGAATCCATTGTCTGGTTTTCAGCAGAAAAGTTTCAAAGTGTCGATTTTCACAAACTACAAATATTCCTAAAAAATCGCCTGTATGACTTAAACGCATTCTTTCAACTGTTTACAGGAGATGCACCAGTGCTGGATCCAGGAAAAAGTAACGATAACAGTTTTTAACTTCTAAGTGAATTTCCTTCCATAGGATAACATTGGTGATTCTATGAGAAAAAGTTTCTAAGTGTTAACTTTTAAAATACAATAATATTCCTTAAAAATCACGACTGTAACCAAAACGCTTTTACTCAACTGTTTACAGGAGATGTCCCAGGACTGAATCTAGGATCCAGTAATGTGGTTAGAAAAGTAATCCATAAAGTAACTAAATGCATTTAACTAGAAATTCACATTGAGCTGAATGTTGCATTGTGTTTGAAAATGTGTTGCCCATTGCAACAACTGTAACTACTGTACTTAAAAGTCTATTGCCTATGTGCAAAGTAATTAAACTAAAGTAATTCATTCTGAGAAAGTATTTTTTGTAATGTAATGTATAATGTAATTACAATGTAATTTAAAAAATAAAATATGTAAAAAAAATTGTTTCTAAAAAATTTGGAAATCAGTATGAAAAAAATGTATATAACAATTAATACATTTAAAAATTGTCATTTACAAAACCTTTGAAATTCACTGAAAAAACTGTAGGTTTCAGACATGTTATAGTTACAAATTAGCATTTAAAAAACCTTTGAAATTCATTGAAAAAACCATAGGTTTCAGGGACGTTATAGTTACAAATTAGCATTTAAAAAACCTTTCAAATTCACTGAAAAAACCATAGGTTTTAGGGACAGCTATAGTTAGTTGGACATTGCACTCGTACAAAACCCGTGAAATTCCCCCGTTATAGTTAGTCCAGCTAACTATAACTCGCACCCCGCAATGCACTGCTGATGACGTCACATATTACATCACTCATGACATGGTCAGTGACATCACTGATGACATCACTGATGACATCTCAAATGACATCACTGATGACATCATCCACGTGATAATCTGATGCACCTCCTCACACTCTAATATAACCTTTGATACACCCACTCTAAATTACAGACTGCCATTCGCAAAACCATAGACACTCCAACACCAATAACTACATACCCACTCACTGATTCTTAGGTCTACGCACACATCCACTCACTCACCCGTACAGTCACTCATACTTACGGTCACTCAGTACAGGACTATCATATGCACTCATACTCCTATATAGACACTCAAACACCGCCACTCATCCATAGAGGTACTCACACACCTAGTCAGTCATGCAAATAATTAAACACACTACCATTTACTCACCTATACAGTTATACACACACCAGCTCACTTACTCATACAAATAGTAGCACATTCTTACGCTCTTATACAATCACTGATACAAGCACACACTCATCCATACAGCCACTATCACAATCACTCACTCTCGCTTATAGCTATTTATATACTCCAACACACATATATACTGCCTTTCACATATGTAGTTACTCACACATGTACCACTGGGACATACATTCACTCACTAACACACTCTTACACACACTTACCCACCCATACAGTCTATCACAGTTGCACTCTTGAAACCATCCACCCAGTGAATCACCCACTCACACATCTATGCACAGAGTTGCACACACCCCTCCCACACAAACACTCAGGCACCCATACAGATACTCAGACAAGCATTCAATAACTCATATAGACACTCATGTAGCTATTCACAAACACATGCAGCCACTTACACAGCAACAGACAGACGGATACAGACATTCACCCAGTTTAGTCACTAACCCATGCATTCAGTAAGATACGTTAAATCACTCACTTATAGAGTCAGTCACGCACCTACTAAATCATCCATACAGACACTTACACACCCACTCATTCTTCAATACGTCTTTTCCTATATATATTAAAAATATTTAAACTTTACAGAAACACTCAGTCACTGGATGATGTCAGCAGTGATGTCATCAGTGATGTCATTTGAGATGTCATCAGTGATGTCATCAGTGATGTCACTGACCATGTCATGAGTGATGTAATATGTGACGTCATCAGCAGTGCATTGCGGGGTGCGAGTTATAGTTAGCTGGACTAACTATAACGGGGAATTTCACGGGTTTTGTACGAGTGCAATGTCCAACTAACTATAGCTGTCCCTAAAACCTATGGTTTTTTCAGTGAATTTGAAAGGTTTTTTAAATGCTAATTTGTAACTATAACGTCCCTGAAACCTATGGTTTTTTCAGTGAATATATATATATATATATATATATATATATATATATATATATATATATATATATATATCACCAATCCACTGTTCAGAAAAACTGCCCAATGCCCTTTGGCGTGCACAATGCCTTCGTCATGGGTAAATCATTTGTCTTTCAACTAACAATAAATGTGTTCAAACAAACATTGACATAGAGAACTGGTCAACAATTTGACTTGTAATATACATGGTGGCCATCTCAGCCTAGATCACACCTCAGCATGTAATGCCGAAACGTACAGTTGGGAAATTCAATTGTTATGAGTACATACATCTCTTGGGGATATACTCAAAAACACCTTGGCAGAATTGGACCCAGATAGTGGGAATACTGGTGACAAATGTTTAAATCTTGATAACTTGGGGATTGAATTAGAAATGAGGTGGCCTACTACATTTAAGCCAAAGTCCCACTTTAAACTCACCCTCCCATATGATGTAATTGATACCTTTGAGGTACTAGTCACTCAAGACCATTAGAAACTTTCTAAGAAACTGATGTAAAGTGACAGGAAACATCGAGGGGGAAGAGGAAGAAAATGTGCTTCCCTCTTACATCACTCCTCTCCTCTATTTTTAGCCCCCCCCCACATAGCACATAGTGAGACGCTAGCAAGCTGGTAGGCGAAGACGACCTATTGGAGGACAGCCACTTTAAGGAAAAGTGCTTTCGAAGCCCTGTATGTGCTGACATCAGGAGTCAAGTAAAAATCACAGAGCTCCCTCAGTACGCGGAGCTGTGGAAGCCACACCACCCAGAAGAAGAAATCACCAGCTTTGGTGTACTGCGGGATAGGAAGCCCAGAGAGAGGAAGACCTGAGAGAGGAAGCCCCAGGAGAGATGACTGTGTCGGAAGCCGAAGAACTGAGAAATGTAGATCCTGCTGGGACCGTGGTCCATGCAGCGGTAGGAAATCCGGAGAGAGAGGAGACAGGGAAGTCGAAAGTCACCGCAAAGTGACCCACCACGTCCCCCCGGAGGGACATGGCTCTCCCAGGTACATGGACACCTACGGGCTTCCTAGGGAGAAAAGAGTACAAATAGCAGAAAGCGCTGAAGTTGGGAGGGAGGGGTGGGGACAGAAAGCTTGGGAGTCACTGGTGGAGGATCATTCGGGTGACTAAACATTTTCCATTCCCCCACTCCCCTTCCTTAATAAGAATCATTAAAAGAAAACACTTACCTGAGCCTTTCTCTTGTCCGAGGGACAAAGGTGGCCAGGAAGATTCTGGAAGAGGATTATATAGAAGACCCTAGGAGGAAGAAAAAGTACAATTAATACGGACCACAATTATTTTTTCCAAATAAATAAACAAAGCATAAGGAAAAAGAAAACTTGTATCGCTGGGTCATTTCATTAAAGTGCCACAGAAACACAAATGGAAGTCAGATAACCTGAGTAAAACTGAGAGGCTAGCAGACAAAAGTTTGCAAGGGGATCAAGACATTGTCATAAAGCAGTCTGACAAAGGTGGCAATGCTGGGATTCTCTCAAGGGATACCTATTTGAAAGAAGGATATCGCCAGCTTAATGACAGTGAATGTTATCAAATGGTATCCAAGAATGACATTGAGAAATCTAATGGGAAATTTGTTGGCCTTTTGATTGATTGGTGGGACCAAGGTATCATTGAGTGGGAAGTATTTGAGGTTTTATGTAATAAATTCACGAAAATTTCCATTCTGTATTTTTCACCCAAAATTCATAAGGAGCCGATTAATCTTCCAGGGAGAACCATTGTTTCATTCTGGGGCTCCCTGTTGGAGAATACATCATGGTATATTGAATTTTTTTCTACGCCTGTTTGTATCATCTCTGCTCTCCTACATCCAAGACAACAGTAGAGATCTCCTAGGAAGGATATATGTTGTACCTTGGGAGGATGATTTCCTTCTCATCACTTTAGATGTTAGTAGTCTGTATATGAGCATCAGGCATGCTGATGGCATTGAGGCGTGCAGACATTTCCTTAGGTCTAGGTCCCTATCTCTACTGTTCCATACTGAGATGATTTTAAATATGATTCAATTTTATTTTGCAACAAAATTCTGGTTCAACATCAAATTTTACAGACAGACCCAAGGGACAGTGATGATTAACCCTGGGCAAAGCACTACGCTATGCTCGCGTAGTTTGCGAAGTTTGCGCTACTTCGCACAACGCGAATTGCACGTAGCACAGTGCAAACACGCGTAGCGTAGTGGTCATTTTTTGCTTGCTCGCGGTCCTCAACGTCAAGTTGGCGACCGCGAGCAAGCAAAATGACATCCCGGCGAGACTTTTTCCTCATTCGCGATCAGCAACATCAAGTTGCCGATCGCGAGCGTGGAAAATAAACCTCCCGGCGAGATTCTCAACGCGGGGAGGTCAGGTTTCTCATTGCGAGTGGTCGCGTATGCTCGCTACCGCTCGCAATGAGAAACTACCAGTCCGCGTTGAGAAAGCTGCCGCTCGAGTAAAAATCTACTCGAGCGGCAGTAAAAGACAGCTCGCACTGTGCAAGATGCCGTTTTCAATGATTGCACAATGCGGACAAGCATCCGGCACTGTGCAATCATTGCGAACAGTGCACTACGCAGTTCGCGTAGTGCTACGCGTAGGTCGCGTAGTGCGAACTGCACTTTGCGTAGCTTTGCGCTGCTTCGCGTAGCGCTACTTCGCGAACTACGCCCAGGCTTAGTGATGATCCCCTGCTTTGCTCCCAGCTATGCCAATAGTTTGTTGGGTTGGTGGGAGCAGCAGATGTACAGAGCATTAGAAGAATTCAATTCACATGTTGTCTTGTGGGTTTATTATATTGATGACCTGTTTATTCATCATCAACAGTTAGAACAAAAATGATCTCAGCCTCAAATTTTTAGGTGTAATAAGCAGTGAAACTGTGTAATTTTTAGATGTCAAGGTGGAGGTTGTGAACAAGAACTAACCTCCACACTCCATAGAAAAAGTACAGCTAGCAATACCTTGCCACATGCACAAAGCAGCCACTCCAGGAGTCTAATTAACAGCATCCCATATAGGGAATTCTTACTTGCATGCAGAAACTGCAGTTGTGATGAGACATTCTAGGCAGAATGTATGACCATGGTAACCAGATTTAAAGAAAGGGGTTATCAACAAACAGTGCTTGAGTTGGCCCTAGCTAAAACCCAAACGGTATGTAGAGAGAATCTGCTGATCCCCAAGTTAGATCAAGGGACCCAGACAGGGAAGAAGGTTAGATTCATAACTACCTACAATCAAAAATGTACGAAAGTTAGAACCATCTTAAGTAAAAATTGGGAGGTTCTATCCATGGAGAATAACCTGATCCACCTACTAGAAGACCAATCTAATATCACCTACAGAAGATGAATGTCTTTGAAAGGCAGGCTTAGTAGGAATGAGACAGCAGTGATTGAGACAAAACCCATAGTGAAAATAAGAGGTTTCCTGATATGTGGCAAGTGCAAAGCTTGCAAGTTTAGTCACAACGTCAGACAATTTTTCTCCTTCTTATTACAGGCGGACAAACAAATAAACCAGTTTTTGGGTTGTCATTCTGATTTTAGTGTGTATGTGTTGGTCTGCCCTTGCAACAAAACCTACGTAGGAACAACCACACATCCCGTAAACAAATGGGTATTGGAACACATAAGGACAATCAAACATGCAGATTGACAATAACCTGTGGCCTGCCACTTTGATACACACCACAAAAGTGACAGTGACTTCCTGAGATTTTATGCCATTGACGAGTTCCGGCAACAAAAAAGGGTGGTAGCAGAATACGTACTCTGAGACAGCTTGAGTCCAGGTACATTCTGGAATTAGACACAAAAATCGCTAATGGATTAAACACAGAAGAGGAGTTATATGTACACTTAGGGGATTGATGAACTTAATTGTCTGAGACTGTTTGCTGTGTTTGCCGAGCCTTTGTGTAGTTCTTAATCAGAGATTCTTTTTATCTTTGTGAATATGATATTTAGGTTGTTATATACTTTATGTCATGTACATATGGTTTTATCTTTTGTGTTTTCGTATGCTTATACGGGCTTGGGGCCATTATCCTGACATGGCAGGAGTGCTAAGATATCTTTCTTCTAATGGTTGCCCAATTGGGCTGGATTGACCTCATCTCCTATGCTCCCTGGGCCCAGGGAGTGACATATGACACAGGAGAGTTAAGATATCTATTTTCTATTTTTTCTTTCTTTCACCTTTTTCTTTCTTCTTTGTTTGCCCGCTGGGACTTGACTGTGGCACTATTGTGTACTATATGCACAGTTGGAAATCCTATGTGGAATAATGATGGGGCCATTTAATGGCAAATAACATCTTATGCAGGATATGTCATGCCCATTTGAGCATTACCGACATGTTAGTCACATGGACAGATGCAGTTACAATTTTATTACATGTGTACCATAGCGATCCATTTCAGTTTTTTCAAGTACATTGGTTACTGTCATGTATTTGAAATAATTGGACTCCTTATTTAATTATTATATTTTTTTGTTTGTTTGCACACTGGGGCTTATTTGCTGCATTCCCACTTTGCATATTGTGTAGAGCTGGGGTTCGAATTATTTTGGGATACAATATTTACCTTGTGTCCATCTTACATTGGTTCTGACATGCCAATAGGACTTAAATACAATTAAATGTATTTCTGTACATGTATATGATTTTACCGCATGTATGTTACGGCTATTCATTTATGTTTTTCAGTATATCTTCAAGATATTCATGTACTCATAACAATTGAATTTCCCAACTGTAGAATTCCCCGTTATATATGCTGAGATGGGAACTAGGCTAAGATGGATGACATGTATGTTACAAGTAAAATTGTTGGCCTGTTCTCTATGTCAATGTTTGGTTGATCACATATATTGGTGGTTGTAAGACACATGATTTATCCGTGACCAAGTCATTGTTTACGATGAAATGTGTTGGGTTATTTTGCTGCACGTTTAACGGGCAATGCAGATAAACTTTTGAAAATGTATGCTGGAGTAAATTTTTCTACAATGTAGTGTGCGTCTCCCATGTGTTTGGGCATATGGGGTTTATGACTGATGGGTCCCTTATATGTGTCACGCACCACTGCCGCCTGGGCTTCCAAACTCTGAGGAACCGGTGAGATGGATATAAATAAAACCTAAATTAGCGTTTACCATGAAAGGTAAGACTGATTAAAAAAAATTAAAGCTAAAACTAAACTAAGCAATAAAATCAAACTATAAGCAAACTTAAACAATAAAATCACATAAACAATGACATCAACAATATAAAAGGCACACACATTTTAGCAACTGAATACTTAAAAAATGACAAAAGCTGCAAGACGAGGAAACTCTTCTGGATTCTCTGACCAGACCATTGAAAAAGATATATATACATCTCAACAACTACCTTGCAAAGTAAATAAAACGTATGTTTAAACTAAAACTTACTTGTAATTAAAATTAAAATTGTAAAACAGCAAATAATTAACAAAACTGTCTCCAACTTCCTTCTCTTTACATGTAATACTACAACTTCAAAAAGTGTTAACCTACCGGAAAAACAACACCAATCACAAAACAGAAATAAGACATAAAAAATAAATATATATAAATTATTATAAAATACAAACTCACCCCAAAAGAGATTCAAATGAAACCTAATGACCTCAATCTCTACAAATCACCAATAAATAAACATTTCAAATGAAACTGACACTCCTTTTACTTCCAACGAACAAAAGCACCTACTCCACATTACAGTACCCCCAATGAAAAATCAGCAAAAAAGTGTGAAACATCTAAGACGAATATACATGTAAGTATAATTAATGAAAATATAATTGTATATGTAAATAGCAAACATATAAACATTTTAAAATTGCAATTATGTATACTAATACACTACTTTAACCCCTTTACCGCGGCTGAAATTCCGCCGCGGTGCGGCAGCTTTGAAGAGTGGGCAGGGCCGCGTCGGCCAACGGACGTGCGCAGCACTACAGAGGTAGTGCTCGCGACGGCCGTTGGCCGACAGAAGCAGCGAACGGGTTAAGAAACAATGCTAGAAAGAGAAACATACATAACATTGCAGAAAGGAAAGCAATTACTAAGTCACATGGACTACATCTACAACGAAGAAAGTACAACGATCGAAAATGTGAATTGGACATGTACCAGATATTATTCTAATGCATGCTATGGGAAGGCCACTACTAAAGATGATGGTATAAATATTGTAAGAGAACACAGCCGCTCCCCAAATGTGACAGGAATAGAAATCAGGGATGTATTGCAAGAATAGGAGAGGCAAGCACTAGCAACCTGGATCCCACAACCCAATGCCTAAAAGATATACTCCCTAAAGACACAGCACATCATAGGTCAACTACCAACTATACCCACTTTAAAATGTTTAATTGCACAAACTGAAAAATCAACCAGTGATACTTCTCATGCACCTAGGAAAAAATAAGATATACAAATTCTGAACAATTAAAAAATAAAACATAATGAGGAACCCTTCCTGTTATATATTAACCTAAATAATGATAGACGAATCCTAATATTTTCTACAGAAGATAACTCACTAAAACTAAGCCATTGTCAAACCTGGATGATGTATGGAACCTTCTAAATGTGTCCCAAACCATGCACTTAGATATACACCATACATGGTGAATATCAAAACACAAATATTCCTTTAATAAATACCCTACTAGCAAATAAACAAAGTACTTATTACAAACTCTTAAACCACATTAAACATAAAACAAATAACTACTACCCACAAAACATAATCATAGACTTTAAAAAAGCTATGATTCAAGCCATTTTAAAAATGTACCTAGACATATAAGGCTGTCACTACCATTTCAATGAAAGAATATGGAGTCACCTCCAGCAATCTGTACTAAGGGCCTTATTATGAGTTTGGCTGTCCCATGGTGGTGGCAGTCGAGCGTGGTGAGCTCGGTGGTCCGCCATATTACGAGTTGGGCAGATTGGCTTTGTGACGACCGCCTCTAGACCAACGCTGTGTTCGCGATTGGGGAATGTGAGCCACCATAGGGGGTACAGGGGAGCTGCACTGCTGTGCGTATAACGAGTTGCCTGTTCCACGAGTTAACCACAGCTGTCCGACCATCTCCTTCAAGGTCCCCCCTTCACAGCAGGATCTTCACCCCGAGGATTACGACCCTGTGTGTGGCAATCTACAGGTGAGTCATTTTCATACTGTATACCCATTGCCAGGATTGCCCACTTATGGGCCGAACCCCGTAATGGGTATATGGTATTGTCCCACATATATCATTCATATGTGTGCATCTGACACACATGCATTTGAAATGCACACACAGGCTTCGATATATTTGGTAATAGTACTCACCACCAATGCAAGATCCCCGCCTCCACACCGCCGGACCCGTGGTCGATTCGTAACGCCAGCGCTGTGGACTGCTGGCAGGGGTGGATGCGGTCCTACAGTGGTCAGACCACCAAAATTGTAATAAGGCCCTAAGTGTAGATTATGCTACAAACAGTCAATTTGCCTTTGAAATAAAAAAAATATATAGCACTAGCCTATGTCCCTGTCACTGAGGTAGCTAACCACTGCAACTTACTATTAGAAAGGCCTTTCTACCAACAAAATGAACATAAACTAAGCACCCTAATGGATTATTTTAAGGATTCTTGGGTTGGCAGATCATGTCACTCTGGAAACAGACTGAAACCCACATTCCAAATACAGTGGTGAAATTGTCTACGACAGCACCTGCAAACAATCACTGTGTAAGGATGCCACAGTTCCTTCCAATCCACACAAGGCACAACCCAACTTACGCTCTATAAATTTATAGAAGCACAACAAAACCAGCAAATCTACCAACAACTACGAATGGAGCAATCTGTAACCCAAATTGCACCTATACTTAGCAAACAAACCAAACGAATGTACAACATGCTGCAATTTAAAGTCAAACTCTTCATAAACAACAAAAGAGTATATTACTTAGCAATAATAGCCAAAAGCATATTATAAAATAAATACTAAGGTCCTGACAGTTGGACTGCCACCGACAGGCCATCGTTGGTGGTCCGACGACTGACAGCCCTTTGATCCGACTGTCGGAATACAATTCTAAATAATATAAGAGAAAGTGGGAAACCCAATGTACCCTTGGAGGCTTGGTTGATCAATATAATAGCAGGTAAGTGTGACTAGAAGGGATTTTCTAATGAACCCATAGTTTTAGCATTCAATATACAAATAATGATGACAAGCTCTATTCAGTCGCATGCATTAAATTATTTAAAAATTCAATTTAACTCATTTATACTTGAACTAATCTGTTGGAAAAAGATCTTACACAGGTATAAATGTTTTCAAAGAATTGAATTTATAATGAAAAATCTTTGAGAGAGTACAAACAACTGATTCAAATGTCTAAGTAAAACAACACATAGCAACTGAGGTTTCCATATGATTTGATGTTACAAACACCTCTTTGTCACTAATTTGGATGCCTCTTTACAAAAAACTACAACAGGAAAATGTGACTGATTCAACAGAAATCAAATCCTTGAAGACAACAGTTCAACGTGAAAGTAGGTGTAATTGTCGACGTTTCGGTCTACATTGTAGACATCAGCTAGACCATCTTCAGGGCGTACAATTCAAGTGTAGGATGAGCCTTAACAATTTATGTCAATAACCACACTCTTTAACATATAAAATACTATGTTTATTACTAATAATAATTAATACATTTGTACTAATATTCCTAAGCTTTGAAGTATACCATAAAAACAATTCATACTCCAAAAATGAAAATTATAAAGTAAAAAAACACATGAAACTAATTATCCAAATAAATATTCAAAATATTGTTTTTATGTTCAAATGTATAAACTAATGAAAATATAGTCCAAACAACAGAGCTTATTCCAAATATAAACATATTAACATTTTCACTATTAAAATTTAGTTTCATACATTTTTCATAAATAAACCGATAACATATAAATATAGAACAAAATACATCTTTTTTCTGATATAAACAGATGCTATGACATTAAGAAGGCATCCAGCACTTTGATGTCTCCTGGAGCAACCGCTGCTGATGGTTTCAGCCCTGATCACACGGAGCATCGCAGACGCCTCAACCCGTATGAAAACATCCACTAAACCAGAGTCAACCCAATGATCCCCCGGTACCTGGGAAACTCCGTGACAACGCAAGAGGCAGCATCATCCGGCGAGCACACCGGGAGCCCGCTTGACTCGGCGCCGGTGCCGTGAGAGTCCCACACGCCTTTGCGGATGCGCTGCAGGGGCGGAGAAGCGGTGAGTGAGGGAGCGGAGTAAGACTCAGGAGACCCAATTTGGGAGTTTTCGGGGTCCGGAGGGTGCCTGAATCTATCCCTCTTAAAATAAAAACTTTGCTAATATTTTCTTTGAGGGATTCGCCTTGCCTGACTCCAAAATGGCGCCCGCCAGTGAAATACCATCGGTGAGGGAGGATCCCGAGGTATTAACTGGACTAAAAGCATTACAGAATAAAGAATCTCAGTACAAGAGACAAGACAAACTGCTGAGTCACGGGGTTAAGCAGTCCCCCCTTAAGCATCACTCCTTACCTGGGACTTGCCTGACTCTAAAATGGCGTGCAGACTCAATTTCTTCAATGTTCCCATGGGTGGCCTATTGAGGACTTATCGCTGTTGAAGTTCAGGCTTCTATTCTCTACCCCTCTTCAGTCTATGGCTGCCAAACCACATTCCTTCTCCTATCCTGCCATCCTCGCCAGCTCCTACCTCCCGTCTCTGGATTCTAGACTTTTGATCACCTCCTGTTCCTCACTCTATTCTGGCGGATCCCGAAATGCATACATGGCCGATTCCCGGTGGAGCTGCTCCGACAGTTATAGGGGAGATTGGCTCTGGCACACCGCTATGGCCGTCACCTACCCAGCCGGACTTCGGACATTTGTCTCGTTTTCTTCCCCGCTGCTGTCTCCTTCCTGTGGATTACCAGCTTTCCCTGGTCTTTCTGATCCTGATTTTTGTGTTCGTTAAATTACTCCTGTATTGTATATTTATTAATTCTGTAACTATTGTGAAACTTTTGCAACTTGTAACACGCTGTTTCCTCATGTAAAGCGCTCTGATACCTCCGGGGCTAGCCAGCGCTATATAAAACTCAAATAAATAAATGAATAAATACATCCCCAACTCTGCTATAATGGCTCCTATACTTCATCTCAACTTTTAAAAGGAACAATATAACCTTTGTTACAAAATGAACTTGTCCCACATACTACTGCCGCCTCTGCATTGTCGCTTGTTCCACCTGGGCACCCCAAGCCAGCCTGAGAGGGAAGACTTAAGGCCCCCACAATCTCACCCAGGTTTTCTGTACATGCGTGCCCCTGCTGTGCTGCACACAGGAGTCTGTATTCTTTTCTCTGAGCCCACTGCCGTTGATGCAAGATGTTCTTTCTGCTCCCATCCCTGGGCAGGAGCTATGCATTTCCTGCCCGGATGTAAACAGGGGGACAAAAGGTTGGTGTAAACTGCTCTCCCAGACATGCCCACTCTCAAAGTCCAAGGGAAGGGGGTCTCCTGCACACCTTCGCATCAGGTCCCTGGGGTGTGGTCCCTGGGGCCAAATGTTGTTTTGGAGAGGGCGAAACCATGCACGCCCCTCTCCCCAATTAAAGAAATAAATATGTGCCAGTCCACATGCCCTGGCCCACCCCAGGAGTATTTTACAAACCAGCAGCAGTGCACCACACACTTGTGTTCTTGATTTGTTTCTTCAAAACAAAATAATTTGTGAAGCGGCATAACTCTGTGGCATAATATTTGCCCTGTTGGGACAACTGTGTTCAAATTTGGCTCCTTTTACTCCTTGTGGCCAGGAGTAGATACCTCTAAAAGGATGTATTCTTCAGGAAGCTACATTTTGTTGGTTTCCTGCATCAGCCTTTTCATCTGCCTGGCTCCTTGTGCTCCTCTCCTGCTGGTAGGGGAAATTGTGCACAGCACAGAACACACTCCTGACCACACTCTCAGGCCTCATTGCCTCCTGAATATCATGCAGAGCACCCAAATCTCCAGGTCTTCCCTCCAACTGGGCTTCAGGGTACATAAGGGACCAGGGCCACTGGATCTGGACTGACCCATCCTAGTCCTTGGGGTCAGCTGGTGACAAAGACCTGAGTTCATTTTGACAGGGCATCAGCTGGTCAACCTTTCTGCCACCGTCATTCCCAGGTCCAGGGCCTTTACAAGGTTTCTCCCTTGTGCAGGGTTTTTGTGGGGGAGGGTGACAAGTTCTAGATTCCAGACACCCCAGGCCAATCCTAGGATGCCAAATCATCCTTCCATCTCTGTCCCAACTCTCCCTCACAGCATTCTGGGACAATCCATTAAGGTGACTTGAAGCATTCTCTGGAAATAGCTCCACAGAGGGCCTTAATTCTGCCCCTACCTCACATCACTGCCAGATCCCTTCCCACCAAAACGTCAAAGATAAGCCCCTTCTGTGTCGGCTTCAGAAGTCCATCCCTCCTCCTTTGTTCTAGTGGGCCTTGGCTTTCTTATCCCAGTTGCAGTGTGGCAAGCTAATTATTAGATGCAGATTTTCCACCCCACCCCTGTCTATCCCGGAAGTGTCAGTTATGGATAATTTTTCCTTTTGTGTGGGGAGGCCTTTATTCCCTCTGCTTGGGAGCAGAGTAAGTGGTATCTTGGCCAAGGCCTGGAATTTGATTATGAGCTGACCCAGAGATATATGGCAATTCCTGAAGTCCCATAAGATGCGGATATAGTGTGTTGTAAATTGAACACTCAAGCTTGGCATTCATGTTTTACCCCAGTTTGACAACTTGCTGGACTGGGTAGGCCTAAGTGGAGCAAAAATGCTTTTTATAGCAGATTTCACCTGTGTGTATAACACAGTAAAAGCATTAAATATTTTCCAGTAATGGAATGTTCTAACATTGTAAGATCTACTCCAGGTCAGCACCTATCCTTGCAGAGAGCCTTCTCCACAAGGGTACCTGTGTGCAATTACCGGGCTTCGCATGGTTGTAGTCTCACACAAGCAGCACACACATGTATGCACACATGTGTGCACACCTGTTAACATGTAACCAGCCCAGGGCCTCTTACTTTACCTGTGCCACAGTAGCCTTATCTTACAGGGCAGACACTGGCGTTAACATGCTCAGTCCATTTTTGATGAATTTAACATGAGTGAGGCTCAGGTAGTGGGACTCACCCATGGTAAAGTTTCAAAAACCAGGTAGTCACAAGTGGAAAACCATGAACTAAATGGGCAGAACCAATTGTCTGCAATGCCCCTGCCTCATGATACTTTCTAGCACCCATGAGGTCAAGGCTGCTTTCCTCCTACAAAATTCCCACATAGCAATACACCCAATTTTGTGCAGAGACTTTTTAAGACAAAAAAGCTTTATTTCAACTTTATTCAATGTTATAACAAGAAAATCTACTTCACTTTAAGTGAATGAGGAAATACAATTTTCCTGATTTTACTTCAAAATATCCCTCTTATCTGTTGGCAAACGTTTGGCATTCACTTGGGCAGGGCACTCATGTATGAATAGTGACTGGTGGCAATTACTCTTCTTCCAGCTTGTCTACTGGCCTGCTTCCCTTGTCTTTTTCTTGCAACCCCTTTTCCCCTTTGAGTCTATTACACCTCCTTCCACAATCCCCACTTAGCTATGTTGTGGCTTCCAACTCAATGGCTAGCCTACAGGATTGTATCATGTAGATCATGAACCAGGAGGGCCTGCATTGCCATCCTTGCTCTCTACTTCCTTTTGTCGGAGGTGTGAAATGCACTCAACAGTTGGAGTGTCAGCAGTGGCCCAGGACGTTGCCTTTGGCTAGTGGCAAGGGACCTCCTCCCCTATTGGCTTTAGTGCAACAAAGTGTTGATGGTCAAGGTCCACAGTCAGTTTGTGTAGAAAAGAGTTGTGGTGAGTCAATGAGCCCCAGACACTACAACTCTTCACTGTCCACAGAAACTCTACCCAAAATAGAAAGGAGTTCACTCAGGGGGAACAATATTTCAGATTGTCATAAATGTAGTGGATTAGTTACACGTAAATAACGGTGTAATATTTATGCAATCATTATTTCTTGTATGGGCAAAATCATGTGATCATCACAATTATATTATTGATTAATTAATATGACATTAGTGTTTTGTTATTTGTGAAGGCAGTATTTGCATATGAGCACATTAATAATCTCATTCTATGTTGTTTACCTCCTGCATTTTTATGTCACTTCTCATTGCCTTCGAACTTTGCCCCAGTATTTTATTTTGCTTTGTGATATCAATCCGTGAGGCAGATCAATTTGCATCATGGAGCTTGCACTGTATTTTAGTCCATGGCTTCCAAGCGATAGTCTAACTAGTAAGTGTTGAAAAGGAGGCCAGGATTTACTAAACTTTGATGCAACGCAACGCAGTAAGAGAAGTTGTTGCACTGCATTGCATCAAAGGCAGACAGCAGAAATGTGCCACATCTAGTAAGTTATGGAGAAATTCTGCTATTTCGAGGTGCTGGCACCCTTCTGGCTGCCTAGCACCAACACAGGAACCCTTAAACCGCAACTCAAGGGTGCCTGAGTTGTGATCAGAATAGTTTTTGTGCAGGAAGTAATAACTTTCTGCTCAAAAACTATTCTTAGTCATGTACTGCATTTTGTATGTGTGCTGCAGAATGCAAAAAGGAAGTAAAGAGAAGTAATACAGATATTACTCTTTGTTATGCCAACCTCAGGTAGGCACTCCATTTTGGCATAACCCATGCTTACTGACTTCAGTTAATATGGGTTTGCATCAAAATTCATTGGTGCATGGATGGGAACACGCGTGCTCCATCCATGTAACTCCTCTCAGACTCAAAGTAAAAGAAAGTAGTGCTGCCTTGCGTTACTTTTGGGTTAAAATACCGTGACAAGCCACGCAAATCTTGATTTGCGTGACTTTGGAAATCTCAACATGGATTTTTCATTGGGCTGCATCATGAAAGTGGCGCAACCCCGAGGCATAATCTTAGTAGAGCTGGCTCTCAGTGATGCCACATACCCCCGTGCATTACATTTGTAATGCGCAACGAAGAAATATTTGAAGCTCACGCTGTATGCACTAGGGGAAGAACTGTTTTGCTATTAGAAGTGCATCGACATGGCCTTTTTGAAATCGCATTTTTAACATTTACAGTTCTCAAAAGCGCTATGTATGGTCAGAGAGTAGCAGGTAGAACTGTAATCACATAGTAATGGCTGAATAGGTTTTAAATTCTTTGCAGCAGCTGCAGGTTATGTGAGAAAGCAAGTATGTATGTCAAACAGGCTCAACGAGTGGGTTGTGAGGATTTGCAAGTATTCAGTACTTCAAATAGTAAGTTAAAAATACATTTTCTAAATGCCACTTTTTTCTCTTAACCTTTGTACTCCATTTTCAAAATGCTGCATTTGTGAATGATATGCTGATAGTTGTAACATATACTCTGGTTTGCATGAGGCTTGAAATACAGATAATGTAGATGTGATTCTCATGCATGCATTATATGAACAGTTTTACGAATGCACATTTTGGACAGCAAAGCAGCATGAGACCCTCCCAGCCAACACCTACATCCAACACCGGGAGACGCACATATTGCACAATATAGCCAGTTAACGAGATAGCTCTCCTGAAATAAGGAATGTGAATAATAAGTCTTCCCGTAGTGAACACAAATACCACATAAGCACTAATTTAGAGATTATCTGACAAAGATGATTTTGAGCTGACAACGAAACTCTGCTATGTTTACACGTGTTCACGCTATAGTGTAGCGGTGTTCATTCCATCGGTAGAATTTCTGCCAGTGGTGAAAGTGCTGCTGTGGAAATTTCCACCCGGAAGATAAAGCATCGCAAATAAATACACGCCCATGAAAGAGACATGAGGCTACTCACATTCATTCACCATCTATGGCTCTCTTTATTGCTGTAACAAACGCTTTCCAAGGTCACTTCCTTCAACAAATATTCTTGATGTGTGCAGGCGCACATATGGCATATGCGAGCAAGTACTTTTTCTATATTTCCTTCATAATATGTATTAATGTTTGTATGCATATAAACGGTATTTTTATAGCAAAAACCTAGCAAAAAGGCAACCAAGTGCTGTACAAGGACAAAAACAAGCATACAGTCAACAAGTGATATCTTTTTTGTGGGCTGTTAATAATTAGAATGTAGTGTTCTTTAAAGAGGTGCATCTTTAACCATTTCCTATACTAGAGTAATGTTGGGACTGACGCAGTGCTTAATTTGAACTGTTGGTCTCCGGTGCTCAGCACCAGTGCCTAATTGTCAACACCAGCACTTATGACAGTCTGCCACATGGTTGCACTGTTTGTCTATTTAGAGATGAGCACAGTAGCAGTAGTTAATTTATTCAATATACATTCAAAATGGCTACTACCTGCCCCCAAGCCATTCTTATAGCTTTAGGGGCCTGGAATAGTCTGAATCATCACATGTGTAGAAGTGTGATGGTTAGTAGTTGCGTTGGTACTGTCATTGGCAGCGCTGGCAGGGGCCATAGGACATGCAAGCTGTAGTTGTCGTACGGCTTACACTTTCTCAAATAAAACTGTGCATTTGTTGGACAACATAAACGTTGGACTGATTTGAGACTGATTCTGAACACCCCTCAGGATATGTTGGCCTATAGTCCTGCTAGCTCACAGTGCACAATCTGTACCCCTAACCTTTCAGGGTAACAAATGTTTGTACAACCTCAGAACATGACAACTTTGACTCCCCAAGGAAATCGTAGTAACAGATCAAGAACCCTTTCGCTCAGCCACTTATGCATATCCAAGGAGATACCCAAGAACTACACAGTAAAGCATTACAATATTTATTGAAACATTGTGATTCTTGAGTAGAATACTTGTACTGCAATGATTAATAGAAGGAAACAGAATAATGTGATTAACATTATGAGGATGGCGAAAAAGATGAACAATTCAACCATTTTGTTGATTACAGAAAACTATATGCTTGCATATAAGTTCTGTAAGAAAGTGTACTTCTACCTATCAAATTCTAACCTATCGTGTCTAAGGTGAGTGGATCTGCCAAATCCCTATTGGGTGATCTAACTCTTCATTACCTGTGGGTAAGTGTCAGCAAGCTGCTCATCTGGGTGTAGAGTTGGACAGCATCCCTCGCATGAGGTAACAGGAATTAGCTGAGCTTCAGCTGAGCAGGAATTCCAGCATGGACCAATCTCTAATTGCCAGCGAAATGCTCCTCTGAAGGCTTGATGTCATATACACAATAACATTCTCCATGTTACCATGCTGAAGCCCGAGTTGGGCCACTGTTGTTTATTCTATTGTGATAGGTCTGTCGCCGAGCGGCTAAAAACTAATGACAACATCTTGCACAGCTATTTTCAGTAGAGGTGACACACACCTCCAGTTAATTTACACATATATGTCTGGCAGCCTTTTGCAATTGAGGAACATTTACAGTAATATTTGTTTTAAACAAGTTTCAGCCAGTTATTCAAAAAATTCCCCAACACCTTTAAAACATGTTGAGAGTGGCTGGGAGCAATGTTTACATCAGGTCTGACATTTCCAAACTATTTTAGGGAAAGTCCCACAACAGGTTATTAATTATTACAGTTGGCCTCCAATTGATTGTCATTTCATTTTTGGAAGGTTTTTTAACTTTATTAGGCCCTTGTTACAAATTGCGGAACTGGGGTAGGGTATTTACAAAACCCAGACCCTCAATACAAGTTGGACAGAATAGGGCTGGGCATTTACCATGCCTCGTAAATGCCAAGACCCAATGTTGAGGTATTACCCAGGTGTGAAAAATAGCTCCTATTGTGAATTTTCATCACAAACATGAGTATTAAAATTCAAAATTAATTTTAATGCACCAAATACAGCATGGTTTGCCTTTTTTTAGATATTATTCCCTGATAAACTTTGGCAGGTCTGACTTGCCGGAATCTAGCAGGATGTAAGTATTATCACACAACTCATAATTACAATCCGTGTGCCTACCCCTGTTTGCCATGCCTGAAAGGGATTGGCATTTACCACTGAATCTATACTGTGGAGTGCTGGTAAATACCCTCACTCCACAGTGAAGTGCTTACCAGATGTTGCAAATAACTTCTCTTTTGTGTTTTCAACATGAAAAGAGGCATAACAGGCATAAGAGGCGAAAAGCCCCAAATTCTGCATGTTTTGCTTTTTTTCTGGGCCCTTTCTCCTGATAATTTGTAGCAGGTTTGGTCTGCTGAAATCTATAACAGTAAAACTGTGAAGATGTGATATTTATCACACAACTCATAATTTTGACCTATGGGCAAATCTTTGCACAGGGATCAGAATTTAGTTCCCAATTTGTAGTAAGGTTCCAGGCAAATTTCATTACCCTAGAGTTAAATATGTACCACATGTAATGAATACCTCCAATTACGCATTTTCACCCTGAAAATGACGCATATCATGCAGAATCTGTGTTCAACTCACAGAATTTCATTTTGCCTTTTTTTCTGGGCTTTTTTTCCCTGATAAATTTCGGCAGGTTTGACCTGACAAAATTGGTCATGGGAAAATAGTGGAATGTTGACTTGAAATTGTAATCAGGAATAATACGTTTTGATTTCTCTATGCCCAAGAGAGTGAGGTGGTAGTGACAAAGGACTTGATTATGCAAAAGCCCTGTCAAATGTGATAATTATCTTCATGTCCGAGTAAATAGTAGGTCCTTTCCTCTTGTTAAATGTAAGCAGGTTTGACCTGCAGCTATTTAAATAAGGGTACAGTCTTTGTCACATCTGATAATTACCACTAGCAATTGCAATCCCTGTGTAAACTAGTGTTTGCACAGGGATCACACTTAAATAGGCCTCTTGTAATCGGGCAAAAAGAAGAGGTTGCAAATAAGAATTAAGGATTTGATGACACACTGAAGCCTCGCTTTGTTGTATTATCATATGGATCAAAAGTATTTGGAAAGGGAGGCTGCCTATGATAGCCCACAAATGTACTTAAATCTCTCCAAATATGAAATTTGAGTGGATAGATTTGATTAATCAATTATTTGCCTTTTGCAACTGAAAATGGTTTGTGTGATGTATTCTTTATTGTATACATCACAGGGTCCATCTGGTAGGTCGAGAGCTAACAGTAGTCCAGCAGTACCATGTAAAAAAACTCCCTGAAGTGCAGCACAGTAACAAATTTAGAGGGTCTACCCTTACTGAAGAGGAACGAGCTACATATTTTTTTTTTGGGTGGCCCCCAGTCTAGCCAATGGCACAACCACACACATACGCACAAACATACATAGCAAAGTCACTTGGAGGCTGGTCTCTTTGCAAGCCCAACACTACCAGTCATGCATTATCTGTGAAGACTAGGCCAGAAAATAAGTGCTAGCAATAGTCAGTGCTGAGTCATTTGGAGTGTGGGACTTCTGGAATCAGAATAGAAGTGTGAACTGTCTGTTAGCAGCCTTGTAGCCAAGGAGATTAGATACTGGCTTGAGAGTGGAGATAGGTAATGACCTTATTTGTTTCAGGTAGTGTGGGTGGTGTTTCCTTGTACGTATATGTATTTGTTTAAATGTTCTGATAGCACGTGTACATGTAAGTACTCTATTATATATGTGTTGCATAAGTGGCTGGTACTGTGACCCTCATTGAAAGACTTTGTCTCTCCCTGGATGTCAGGGAACACCAAATCTATCTCATTCACCCAATGTAAGGTTCTCATCTCTTTCACAATTATAACTAATGTTTAATCCTGGCATAATAATGTTAAATCATGAAATGTATTGGCCATCCTTGGACTAATAATGGCATAATGGCAGGTATTCTTGCCATAGTGGCCTAATGGTGGTCAAATGCTGCATAATTGTGGCCATCCTTGGAATAATAATATCCATGACTGACATGGGCCTTGATATAATGGTGAGCACCCTTTGCTTTATGTAGGAATCTTTGGTATTATGGCAGGCATCCCTGGAATGTGATGGTAATACCTGGGCAGGTGGGGCAGAATCTGTTATGATGCATTTTTAGCAGGTAAATCATAGGACATTTGGAGATGATGTATGAAAATTGGTTCTTGAGGCAAAACTGGAGGAGTTTTTTCTCAGACAAAGACAACGTTTCCTCTGAGTGTGTTAATCCACAATGGAAAGTGCATATTTAATAGAAAAACATGCATTTTGAGAAACTGATATACTGATGCCTGAAAACAAAATGATTGAAAATCCAAAATATATTTAAAGATGCTCTTTGAATGATAGTTCAAACAGAGTTAGGGAGATTTATTGCTGTTAGTATATCATTTGTGCCTCTGGGCACTTGCTACAGTGGCTTTTATTTCACTTGTCATGTGGAGTCATTTTATATTGATGAATCTTTTTCTGGCACTGCTGTTAGTAAACCCTGTGCATTGGGGCCATTGGTGTTCTACTACACTATCGAGCTTTATATCTCTTCCAGCCAAAATATTGTGGTCCTAATTCACAAAGAGCCAATGCACTCGTGGCGGATTCACCTCAGGCGTGGCGGTATCTCTTCACTCAACGAGTGCAGAGGCTCTTTGTGAATCGGGGCCTGTATCAAAAATATCGACTCATCATCATGAAAGTAAGTGTGGTTTTATTCACATTCTTAATACCACATCTTTTGATCTTGAAGATATATATTTCTTCAACATACTCAAATGTGGAGTTAAGAATAGTGAAATAATATGTTACACACATGTGCATACCGTCATGATTTTGCAATATTCTGAATATAAAATGTTGGCATGATAATATTTTGACATATGCCTAGATTCTATATCCAATGAGATGACCATTTTAGCACAGAAAAAAATATAATTTGTAATTAATTCATCTCATCACTCTTATTTCAAAAGTTGCGAAGGCACTTTGAACTACACAGTGACATAACATAAATATAGAGCTCATGAGTTTTAGCAATTAATTTAAATGGTGCACATGTGTCTCCTTTTTACAGATTATCTATTATTTATGTCCTTTGCTTCTTGTATAATATTAAAGCCTAAGAACATCTGTTAGTAGTTGATTGTAATGGTCAATGTGCCAACAAGTTTGGTCTATCTACCAATCTTTTGGTTCTTTCAACTCATTTAGAAGTGTGGGAACATTTTAGCTCTGATGGTGGCGCTGAAGTCACTTATCAGCAAGGTCTTAACGCAGGACCCTGCAGCCTCTGAGGTGCAGGGGGTCCCAACCCTTCTGATTGCCCTCAGTCCTACATGGGGGCTGTATTCAGTCCATGGCCTATCCTTATCTGAGACTCAGGGGCCCCTCGTCACATTTTGCAAGGGAGCAAATCATTGTCAGCAGGAGCTCTTTTGGTGAAAATCGCCAGCTGACAAGGTTGGAAACACTAAATGGGGCCGTTAGCTTTCAGGGGTGTGGTAAGCCATTCCCCATTATCTTGAAAACCAGCCCTTGCCACTGTAAACTGTCTGGTAAGGGAATTATTACATTTGGTTTTGGCATTTCAGTATTACATGTTAAATAATCAACTCTACTCAGGTGTATTGCAAAATGAAAGGGCTAGACAGACATAATGTTCATCCCAATTTCCCAATTAGCATGGCTTTCTTTGCACCTGTTTTAGTGTTAACAAAGTGTGGATTTAAAGGGCACTACCTGGGTCTACCAGTCTGTCCCTTTTGTCCGAACTTTGCAAGTTTTTCCCTTTCAATGAGCTTTACTTAGTATCATTCTCCTTTGTTTGGCTCTACTTCTACTTATTTTGATTGCTTAGAGACAAGTCTCTCATTGCTGACGTCACCAGCCTTGCCAGTTACCACTCTCACCCTGTCTGTTAATAGATTACATTAAAAATGTTAACATCAAATGTGCAGGAAGACAAGAAAAAGAAATAGAAAGGACTGAAGTAACTTGTATTTCTTAAACTGATACAAAGTCTCTCTCTTAAGGGGAGTCCTGTATCATACTGCGTTGGATGAAAGTATATTTTTAAAGAATTGCATTAAGATTAGTTACCTCATCTTCTACTGCCATCCCAATCCCTCTCTCTTGGTGGTTAGGCCTAAAAGCAATCTGCACAGTAGGATCCCCCATTGAAATCACTGTATGTGGTGAAATGGAAAATTGTGGAAAGTGAAAAAATGGGTTATATTGCAGTATGTTTTCTTTATTATTTCTTTCTTAAGATTTCTATAGTGTTGCTTGGTCCATGGGCATTAATGTTTACAAGAGAGTGTGAATTAGTAATGAATAAATACTCAAACATTAGGCACATTAAGCATCAGAACGATATAATCATGGAGAACAGCATGCAGTCTTTACAATGCAGGCTTTACCATGACTTACACTTACTATACAGCAGTTACTACACCACACATGCCATTTTCTGGCACTTCACAGTGTGGGACTTTACCACACTGGTAAGTGTTTTCAAATATACTTTTTTCTAAGGGAATTAAGGAGAATTAAGGAATCTAAGGGGTTTTTAGGGTTGAGGAATGGGTAAGGCTACATGGATGCAAGCATTATTAGGGTTCGGAGAGGGGTAAGGGTGGGTATGAGTAACTGGCAGTGAGGTATTTTTAGGGTTGAGGGATGTGTAAAGGTAGGGGCATTAAAGGGTGGGAAACAGCCTTTACAGCGATGCCTTTACCAAGCTATGCATAGACCATGCAGCCTCTACCATGCACACCTTTACCACACAGATGCCTTGACAATGCATGCCTTTGCCAAGCAATGCATGGTAAGTATTTGTAAAGTAGGTATATGTATATATGTATATATAATTCAAATGCCCGTCCCATCCATCCAAAACAGGCTCCTGCACACTCGGATTCACAAGTCATCTTTTATTGTGGCAACATAAAGCTCAGGTAATGTGTTTCAGCAGTATATATGTATATGTATTTGTACTCTACAAATCCTTGCCATGCGTTGCTTGGCAAAGGCATGCATTGTCAAGGAAGGCATTTGTTTGGTAAAGGCATGCATTGTCAAGGAAGGCATCTGTTTTGTAAAGGTCGTGCATGGTAGATCTATATATATATATACAAGCTCCAGCACACTCTGGTTCACAAGACGTCTTTCATTGTGGCATTATAAAGCTCGGGTAACGCGTTTCGACCATCCAAGAGGCCTTTCTCACAGCAATGAACAATCAGCATTTTGTTCTTTTTATACACCGATTTTTTTCAAACATTTCTTAAAGTGACATGTGCAACTTAAATCCATTCACATCGCTAAAAGACTCACTTTCTTCATGAATCCCACTGCATCTGTTATAAAAATGCTAACCAACTTAAACTTCATTGCATATGACATTTCAATTATAAATATAAACAATATCTTAAAACAACAACATTTTCATGGCATCAGATGCCCTTCAGTGGAATGGTACGCCTTGAACTCCTTTACATGTGCAAAATCATGGTTGAATCAATACGTTTAGTACTATGTGCAATTCATGGCTATGTGCAAAACAGCTGGGTGCAAAATAGGCTATGTAAACACTGGAGGAAGTATGCCAAATTAGTATGTGCAAACAAAGTCCAGGACAAAATCCTACAGCTCTCAGTCTCAAGACATAATCTGTCTTTAGAGGTAAATTAAAACTGGATTCAAAACCAAGTGCACAACAAGAGCAGAACCTACTCTCAGCCGTCAACTAATGTCCTGGAATTGAGCGAAGTGGGCCAAAACCTAAAACCTTATAGTGGGCATAAACCCACTGTGGCTCAAAACATACCCCATCATTGAAACTCAATGTTGAGCCCCGTTGGGCTTGCTCCACCACCTCATACGCACACCGGGAGCTTGTGGTAAAACAGATCCTCATAGCATGATGTAGGAGGAAGGCATTGTCCATAGAAGCACTTCATTACCCCATTATAAATATAATTGAACAAAATTATAAAGTACTAAAGAGTCCCTTGTGAATAATAATAACTACCTCTAATCTTCTCTTCAATGGCTTCACTATGAACTAGCTACATAAATGTGATTGAACAAAAAACATCTGAATATCAATACTTATGGACCAAGGTTGAGATACTTTCAACACGTCATAATCACTTATTCAAGTTACAAATGTATGAACAAGTGTTTTTCAATATTCAAGCCTACTGGAACTTTTGTATTCAGCACAACGATGTAACTTGATTCAAGTTGTCTTAAAAAACATTCTCTATTCCCACCCCTGATTCTACTGGGCACCAGATCCAGAACAAAGTAACTTAGATCATCTACCCTGCTCCCATGTACCTCTTCGAAATGGTGTGCTACAGGGTAAGTTTGATCCTTGTTTCTGATAGCTCTAATGTGTTGCAATAAGCGTAAATGGACTTTATGAATAGTGCTGCCAATATACAACTTTGGACATTTACATTTCAAAGCATAAACAGCAAATTCACTCTTGCAATGCAACGGTTTCGGAATCATAATAGGTTTATCAAAAAAATGTGAAGATACCTGTGAAGTATTGACACCATGCTTACAGGCATTGCATCTATGGCATTTCTTAAAACCCACACTGCCATTGAGCCAACTTCCATGGCTTTGTACTCAGGGCTGCTAACTACCAGCTGCTGCATAGATATAGCTCTGCTAAGAGCAATTAGGGGCCTGTCTTGTAAGCTCGGTCCTATCACAGGATCCCTTTTGAGAAGATGCCAATGATTCTTCAGAATACGCCTGATTTCTCGATGTCTAGTGCTAAAACTCATAATCAGATGGATTACCTGATTACCTTGTACTGGCCAACTCTTTTCAGGCATCTACTGGCTAGCTCATCTTGGCTTGATTCAATTGTTGGTCATTGCTACAGTTTCTGCCCGTGCATAGATTTTCCTCATATGGAATGCTGAATTTCAGTTTGTTCAGATGGAAATTACATGCAGTTCAGAAAAGCTTTATTCAGTTATAAAAAACAACCATAAAAGCGAAAGTACATACACATTTATATACATTTATATAATGACATCCATTTTCTAAAGGAAGTTTACTTTAAAATAATTCAAGAATACAAAAATGTAATTCCATTAAAATACTTTAAAAAACCATGCTTTTCCGTGCATAAATTGACTTTAAAATGAATATTGCTACAGAAAAACAGATATCCGGCTCTTTAAGTGTAAACATTAGACTCATAGCTGCATTAAAAGTTGTAACATTATATTTCTTGAACAATGGTTTTAAATATACAAATCTAAAATTAGAATACAATTCACAAAAAAGTAGAAAGTGCGGAGTGCTTTGCTTTGTGCGATTATCACACGGGCATGGAGTGGCTGGGTACTGTTTCATTTCTGGAAATGCCACTAAGTGGTGTACAAGGCCCAGTCTCATCCTTGTCAATACAAATCGATGGGACGATCTTGTTACTAATGTCAAATAACTTTGATACCCAAAGGTGTCTATGTGCAGTTGGTATTGCTGGTAGGTAGATTGTAACTCCACTTGTCTCAACCTATCCTCCTTACTTTGTGCCAAAAATATATACCTCATCTCTTGTTTGGTAAAATCTAAGACCTCCATTGAGTTATCCAGGATTCTTATCTTAAATAGTTCACTAGTGGTGTTTACTATATATTTTAACCAAGGGATCTTGAGACAGTTATCCAATCGCATACAGTCCTTGATTATTATTTGTGTAAACAGGGTTTCTTCTTTCGCCCAGATTGACCTCCAAAACAAAAGAGGTCTTAATGCAATCAGATCTGTCAAATATTCAATTCCTGTTATCCAATGAGCCAACTCAGTAGACGCTGATTTAGGGAGGCATAATAATTTTTTTAAGAAGATATTTTCCTCTGTTTGTAAATCTGGGCAAGGGTAATTACCCCATAGTCCTGCTCCATATAATGCAATGGAGACACATCGAGCTTTATAAATATCAATCATATCTTTAATGCGTCGGTCTCCTAATTTGGCAGCAAATCTAAAAACCCCATATATACTTTTGGTCATTTTCATTTGTACATTAGATGTTTCAGATGACCACTTACCATTAGCAGAAAAGGTTATCCCTAAGTAACAAAAGGTATCAACTTGTTCCACTCTTGTTTCCTCTATAAAAAATTGTTTTATTTTATTAGGTTTTTTCCCACAGACCATAATATATGTTTTGGCTTTATTTATTAACATCTTTCTCCCCTTAATAAAATCAGTAAACCCATTCAGTAATCGTTGTAGGCCTAGCGGGGTCCGAGATAGGAGCACCGCATCGTCTGCGTAAAGCAGTACTGGTATATTCTGTCTATCTACTTGTGGAGCATCCGCCGGTATTAGTTTAAGGACTGCGTCTACTTCATTAATAAATAGAATAAAAAGTAATGGCGCTAAGACGCAGCCTTGGCGGATACCACGTTTGACCTTAAAATTCGGGGTACAAGCACCCTGATGACCATACCGAACTCTACTTGATAATTTTTCAAACTACATGCATGCAGAACTGTATTGCCAGTAGATGGCTTCCTGAAAATTATATTTCCTGTCAGCTGATACTTGATGAAAATGTAAGTTCAGGTTATTGATGTTCAACCTACCCATGAACTCATTCGCTGCAGCTTCAGTGGCCTACCATATGATGAAAAAGTCATCTATATAGCGCAACCAGAGTATTATGTAGTCCGCACACTCCTGTGTGAACTCTTGGGCCAGCACTTGCTCCTCCCACCAGTCCATATGCAGATTTGCATAACTAGGGGTTAAGCAGGTGCCTATGGCTGCCCCCTCAGCTGCCTAAAAATGTCATTGCCAAACAGGAATACTGCTGCTCTGCCCTCTGTCTCTCTGTTTCTGCCCTTTTCTCCTCTGACCTCTGCTTTTCCTTAAATTACACCTTTTTCTATCTTCTCTGCTTTTCTGTTCACTTTCTTCCCTTTTCTGCATTTTTGCGCCTTTTCAAGCAGCGTCCCTGCCGCTGTTCCCCATGTGGGTCTACCCTCCTCCAGCGCTGCTTTACTGCTTCCTGCTTTCCCACCCCCATCTGTCCAGCCCTCCCCTTCATGCTACTTAATGGTGGCAGCTGCGTGGCTATGTCGGCGGTGCACCGAAGTCGTGCCAAAGGCAAGCCCGTCTGTGCCCATCCACCCCTGGACTGTGCCTAGTGCCACAGACCCTGGTCCCCTGACCATCCACCACTGTAACACCAGCACCCTCCAGGCCCTCAACACCGGATGCCACAACACCTGGCGCCGGGTGTCACCGAATGACACCCAGGGCCCTTATTCCTGCTGAATCTGCAGCTGCATCTTCGCCTGCCAGCATACCCCAGCCCCATTCACTGCACGACCAACACATACCAGACCCAACCACCTCAGCTGTATCCTGCTCAACACATGCTCCCTCCACAAACATGCTGTGGAGATCTGGGAGCTACTCTACTCCATCCACCCCGACATTGCCTTCCTCAGGGAAACCTGGATGAACGCCACGTCTGCCCCAGACATCGCCACCACCACCCCAGACAGCAACAAGATCATACGCAAGGACTGCATCAACAAACTGGGTGGAGACATCACCATCATACACACAAGCACCCTCTGCCTCACCACCCACTTGGACAAACTCTCGATGAAAATGGAGCACCCTCACTCCCAGGTCCAGACCAACCCAAACACCACCCTCCATGGCACCCTCATCTACAGACCCCCCGGATCCCATCCACCCTTCTGCGATTCCATCATGACTTCATCGCACCCCAAGCTCTTGCCTTGACAGATTACATCCTCCTATGCTACCTCAACTTTCACCTAGATAATCCCAATGACAAGAACACCTCGTCCCTGCTGGAGAACCTCACCACCATCGGACTCAAACAACTAGTCACTTCCCCAACCCACTCAGCAGGACACACACTCAGCCCCATCTTCTCCACCACAGCCAAAATCACCTTCACCCACACCTCTTAGCTCCTTTGGACCGACCACCGCTGCATCCACTTCTCCTTAACCAAACCCATCGTACACCACTACCCTTGCAGAAATTGGAACAAGGTTACAAAAGTACAGCTCACCACCTCCCTCATCAAAACCCCACCACCGACATCCACAGACGCTAATACCTCAATGCGCAACCTCCACCAATGGATCTCCAATTGTGCTGACACACTGGCTACCCTCAAGAAAGCCACAGGCAAGTGACACTTCAAGAAAGCCAGCTGGTTCTCTCTTGCCCTTCATGAGTCCAGATGCACCTGTAGACGACTCGAGAAGAGATGGAGGAGCAGCAAAACCCCAGAAGACCACTCAGCCTTCAAAACCGCTGTCACCAAATGCTACCACCTCACTAGAACAGCAAAGAATGTGGACCTACGAGAAAGGATCAAGGACATTGCACTCAATAGTAAAGAACTCTTCACCTTGGTCAAAGAATTTGCCAAACCCAGCACAGAAACAGCAGACATTCCACCCTCTCAAGACTTTTGCAACAACCTCGGTACCTTCTTCCACCACAAGAGTATTGAGATCTATGACAACCTCAATACCCAAGACCCTCTCACCCCACCTGCAACCACCACACCCATCGACACTGACCCCGGCAGACCCTGCTCAGCTGGACTCCACTCACCACTGATGACACCCTCAAGATCATGATGAGCATCCACTCTGGAGCACCCTCAGAACCCTGTCCGCATCACATCTTTAACAGAGCCGGCACTTCCATTGCCCCCGAACTCTGCCACACCATCAACTGCTCCATCAACTCCGCCACCTTCCCGGATGACTGGAACCAATCCAATGCTGAAGAAACCCTCTGGTGACCCAACAGACCTCAAGAACTTCAAACCCATCTCTCTGCTCCCCTTCCCAGCCAAGGTCATTGAGAAAGCCATCAACGCTCAACTTTACAAGTTCATCGAAGCAAACCACATCCTGGAACTCTCCCAATCTGGCTTCTGAAGCAACCACATCACCGAGACAGCCCTCCTTGCCATCAGACGACATCCGCACCCTCCTTGACCGAGACAAAACTGCAGCCCTCATCCTCTTAGACCTCTCGGATGCCTTCAATACTGTCTCCCACTGCACCCATGCACAAGACTCCACAATGTCGTCATTCACAACAAAGCCCTGGAATGGATCCACTCCTTTCTCACCGGCCGAACACAGAGAGTCAGACTACCACCGATCCACTCTGATCCCACAAAGATCAGCTGCAGAGTGCCTCAGGGATCCTCCCTGAGCCCCACGCTCTTCAACATCTACATGGCCTCGCTTGCAGCCATCGTCAAGAACAATGGACTTAACATCATCTCCTACGCTGACGACACCCAGCTGATTCTCTCCCTCACCAACAAACCCACAGTCTCCAAGAACAACTTCCACGACAGGATGAAGGTTGTCACCACCTGGATGAAGGACAGCTGCCTCAAGCTCAACTGAGAGAATACCTAAGTACTTATCCTGGGCTCCACCCACTCTGCCTGGGATGACTCCTGGTAGCCCGCAGCACTTGGAACCCCCCACAGGCCATGCACAAAACCTTGGCATCATCCTGGACTCCTCGCTCACCATGAACCGCCGGACCAACGGCATCTCATCACCCTGCTTCCACACGCTACGTCTGCTCCGAAAGATCTTCAAGTGGATCCCCACTGAGTTCAGAAAGACAGTCACCCATGCACTCATCAGCAGCAGACTCGACTACGGCAACGCACTCTACGCTGACATCACCCAGAAATGTTTTCACGAGAACTGCAGAATATTCCGAACGCCTCAGCCAGACTCATCCTCAACATCCTCCGCCGCAGCCATATCACCGGTCACCTGAGAGACATACATGAAGCGGGACCTGTGTACCTCAACCACCGTCTCACATTCCACACACCCACCAGAGACCTCCGCTCTGCCGACCTGGCCCTTGCCACCATCCCACACTTCCGCAAGACCACGGCCGGAGGAAGATCCTTCTCATACCTCGCAGCAAAGACCTAGAATACCCTACCTCTTCACCTCAGGCAATAATTCTCACTGCCTCTTTTCAGGAAGCACCTCAAGACCTGGCTCTTTGACTGAACCACAGTTCCTTCGACTGATCAGCAGTCCTCCCCCACCCCCCGGCGCCTTGACCCTTATGGGTGAGTAGTCGCACTTTAAAACACACCTGTTTGTTTGAGTAATATATTGTTGTGCAGGCACCAGCGAATCATCGCAAGCAACATTTGAGTATGCTTGTACAATGTGATTGGCCTTGAGTGAAGGAAATATTCAACCGCTCTGAGGCTGTCCTCATGGGAGATACCCCTCTTCCCAGTTGATATCATATACTTAAAAAAGTTACTGGTGTCCTGCACATAGGAGTACAAGTTCCGCACATAGTCCTGAAGAAAAAAGTCTATGTACCTGGATGTACTCTCAAAAAGACCACCTATGGCCGAAATAATAGGCCGGCCCCGTGGTGTCACAAGATTTTTGTGAACTTTGGATATCAGATAGAGGATGGGCATGATAGGAAAATCTGTCTTCAGGAATAAAAATTCCTCCAGACTAATAAGACCCACTCTTCTCCATTGTGACAATTCCACATGATAACTGGTCTTGATATCCTGGGCCATTCCCCTGTAAATTTTGCAATGCCATTCTGCATTTCCTAACTGACCCAGTGACTCTTCCATGTACATCTGAAGTGGCCATAGGACGATGTTTTCACCCTTGTGCATCTGTCGTACAGCCACATCTTTTCTTTGGTGGATCTTTTCACGTAGTCAGTTGTACGTGTACTGTAAAGGACTAGTTAATGATCTTTCCCGCCTTTTAACTCCCTGACGCTGAAACATTTTTAAATCCTGCACAACCAACTCTTAAAACATGTCAGTAGAGTCCAGTGGAACTATTGGAGAAAAGGTAGATTTGGGCTTAAAAGGTGTCACCAGAGTTTCGTAAACATCCAGGCCTTGTTCTTGGATCAGCCCATCCTCAGTGACTACTTCTGTATCCTCTCTAGACATAGTATCCATGTCCCTTAGAAGTTCCATATCAGGAATTTGCAGATTGCTTATATCCCTATGTTGTTGCAGCAGCCATCACGGGGCAATCTGTCTATTTTTGTGAAATTTACAAAGTTTAAGCTTACATATAAATTTGTAACAGTCAATCCTAGTCTGGACATAGTCCAATTGAGTCAGTGTACAGTATGACAAACCAAGGGCTAAAAAATGTAATTCCTCTTTAAAACAATATCCATCAAACTAATTATATTAATCTCATTGATTGTATTAATTTCTTGTTCTGTTTGTTGGTTGATTTGCCACTTGTTGGTTCCACATCTCCTGTTCTTCCTTTTCCTCTGCCTCCTCCTCAGGGATTTTTGTCTGTTTTCCTCTGAATCAGTCTCTACTTCAAAGCTTAGTTGTGAGCTTGTATCTTTGTTTCTCACTGATGCCTGGCTATGCGCACTTTCTGACATTTTTTTGTCTTCTTAGATTGTCAAATCTTTTAGAAAAAGTGAAGATTTGCCCCCATTGATAATCAAGTTTGTCACGCTTAAATTTAGTTGCTTTTCTATCCTTGATTGACTGCTCATATTTTATCAGCTGTGCTTTCATATCAGCTTACATTTTGCCAACTGCAATTTGTTCAGATTATTCACTTAGTTCTTCCGTAAGCCCTTCTATTTCTTTCACCTTCCGATCTATCATGGCATACTTGCCATCATCCTCTTGGAAGATTCTGCAGTGTTATAGGCCCCCTCGCGGACCATGTCAGGGTTAGAATTTTCGTAGGTGGGCGCAATGAGTATGCGCAGGCCCCTAGGGACACGCCCCACCACCAGATACTTCTCGTATCTATATCTACTGAAAAAAGACAAAGGTTACAGGGACATTATAATTATGCTCAAATTTCACCCATACAAAACCATATAACTTCAGCAGTTATAGCTACCTGAGCTGACTCTAACATATGCCCCTGCAATGCACTGCTTGTGACCCCACATATTACATCACTCATAACATGGTCCTAACTATAACTACCTACCTACTATATATATATAATGTTTTGGCGGTCACCAGTAGGTAGTTATAGTTAGGACCTAGTTTCCATAAGAAAAGCATTATTTGACTAGCTTATCTCTTTGGCTTTATTTGACGAATCTTCAGGAAATTTTCCCAAAAAAGTACCCTCTTGATTCTAGTTGTGCATGGAAAGTTTCGGGGTGATCCATCATGTGGGGGCCGAGCAAAAGGGGGGTCAAAGAATGTGTGTTTCCTATGTTAAGTCCCATAGGACCTTTAGACACAGCTGCAGTCTGAGCTGCTGAACGGAATTACATCAAATTTGGCAGGAAGGTAGATGTTGGTCGAGGGAAGTGCCTTTTTGTGATTTGGTGTAAAGCCATTCAGCAGTTTTGGAAATATTAACCAAAATCCAAATTTGTATATATATAGGGATGTGGTGGAACCACGACCCCTCTTGATCTTGTGCTGAAATCTGATTGGCTTCAACACTTTGACCAGGAAGTGTTGGCAGCCATCTTGGAACTCGGCTCAGTCATCTTGGGACTCAGCCTGAGCCGAGTCCCAGAAAAATATTTAAAAAAAGAAAAGGGGGCAGGGTAGAACTACCCTGACCTCCTAGGCCTCTGGGGGGGCCAAAAAGGATTTTTTTAAAACCTTTTGATGGGATCCGTGGATCCAGACAATTCTTTTTTAAAGTTATCGGTCTCCAAGTGGGCCAGGTCTCGGGGGCATTATGGTAATAAGGGAGGGGAGCACAAGGGCCCCCCCTCCTGGAGCTTATTATTGCCCCAAGGACCACCACCTCCATAGGCTTATTGATTCATAAATGGGTGCCTCTTGGACACCCCAGGCCCCTAGGACCACCGCCTCCCTGGGGCCATATGCAATAAAGTAATAAGGGGGCCTCCTGGCCCCCCGTGCCCCGGGGACCACCACCTCCCTGTGGCTACTATATTTTTATGGGGGAGGCCTCTCCAACCCCCCTGGCTCCGATGACCACCACCTACCAGGGGGCAAAAAAAATATAAATGCCAGTGGATGTGGTCCCCGGCACTGAAATTGGCCGGGGAGGGGACCACTAGGCCCCCTTCCATTTAACTTTTTTTTTTATATGGTCGGGCCTGGGGGATGGGGTCCCCGGGTCAAAATTGGCCCGGGAGTGGGCCTCGCAGCCCCCGCCCCCTATAAAAAATAAAGCCAGAACCGGCAAGTCGCTGGAGGCCCTGTCCCCTTTCAGCACCTTCCTGCAAACGCACCTTCTTGGGCATAACTGGTTGGTGGCTGAAATCCCCTTGGCTGCAGAGGGTCCTTTGGGGCCAACAACTCCTCCAGTTACCTCCAGTAAGTCCCACACAGCGGGATTGCTGAGAGGTCTTTGGAGGCCACATCCCCTTTCTCAACCAATCTACAAAAGTGCCTTCTTGTGCACTACTGGTTGGGGAATACTTTACTCCTGAGGGTCCTTAGGGGTCAATTACTCCTCCTGTTACCTCGAGTAAGTCTCACACAGCGGGATTGCTGAGAGGTTGTTGATGACCAGACCCCATTTCTCCACCACTCTGCAAACATTCAAAATTGCTCTTTCTTGTTCAAAAGCAAACCAGAATTGGTTTCACCGACAGGGAGCTGCATTTCCATTAGCTCCCTGTCTGTGAAATCAATGCTGACTCCCGCAGGACGTGGGGAGCTAGCAGAGACCGCAGGGGCCTTGAGGCTCCCCCCGCAGTCCTTAACAAATGTCAATGGCTGCCCCGGGTGGGGCCAGGGCACCCAGTATAGAGGCCGGGCCCTGGAGGATGGGGTACCCGTGGCTGAAATTGGCCCGGGAGGGGGGCTGCGCAGCACTCCTCCCATTATTTAAAAATAAATAAATAAAAGGTCAGGCCCTGGGGGATTGGGTCCCCAGGTCCAAAAATAGGCCAGGGAAAGGGGGCCACACAGCTCTCTCCCTTAGAAAATGTTTTTGGAAAAACCTTGAAAAGTCACTGGAGGCCACATCCCCTTCACCAATACTCTGCAAATGCACATCCTGGCGCACTGCCAGTTGGGGGATTAAGTCCCCTTTGGTCCAGAGGGTCCTTGGAGGTCCAAAGCAAACACAAGTAGATGATGGACGGAGAGTTGAAACTTTTCAGACACTAACCTTAAGGTTCGTGCTAGATTGTTCCCATAAGAAACAGGGTCAAGACTGATTTGCATCATCTCCTTGTGCTTGCTTTGTTCGCCCTAAGTTGGCAGAGTATGCCCAGACATGGGTCCTTTGCTCACTTTGCCACTGGATTCAAGCTAGCCTGGCTGATGAGGGGTGTTACCCCAAAACCGGTTCCAGGATGCTTGTTTCCAGTCCAGGGAAGACCTGGCATGGCAGTTCGGGCTGAACTGTTCCCATAAGGAACAGGGTCAAGACTGATTTGCATATGGCTGCGTTTGAACTGGGGTGACGAAGTGAGCTAAAGAATGATGATATATTCAACCCAGATCTGTGACTGGGGGTGAGTGTCTGAAAAGTTTCAGCGCTCTGTCCATCATCTCCTTGTGTTTGCTTTGTTCATCCTAAGTTGGCAGGGTATGCCCAGACGTGGGTCACTTGCTCACTTTGCCACTGGATTCAAGTTAGCCTGGCTGATGAGGAGTGTTACTCCGAAACCAGTCCCAGGATGCTTGTTTCCAGTCCAAGGAAGACCTGGCTTGGTAGTTCGGGCTGGACTGTTCCCATAAAGAAAAGGGTCAGACTGATTTGCATATGGCTGGGTCTGAACTGGGGTGGTGAAGTGAGCTAAAGAACGATGATGGATTCAACCCAGATCTGTGACTGGGGGTGAGTGTGTGAAAAGTTTCAGTGCTTTGTCCATTATGTTCTTGTGTTTGGTCCTTGGGGGTCGCCAAGCCCTCCTGTTACCTCCAGTATGTCCCACATAATGCACTGCTGGTTGGGGAATGAATTGCACTTTACTCCTGACGGCCTCAGGACTAAAGTGGACTTCTTCCCCCAACCAGTAGTACACCAGGAGGTGTGTTTGCAGAGTGGTAGAAAAAGGGGGCATGTCCTCTGACAACCTCTTAGCAATCCAGCTGTGTGGGACTTACTGGAGGTAACAGGAGGGGGTAGTTGACCCCCAAAAACCCTCAGAAGCCGAGGGGACTTAATCCCCAAACTAGTAGTGCACCGGGAGGCGTGTTTGCAGAGTGGTGGAGAAAGGAGGAGTTGGCACCGAAAACCTCTCAGCAATCCTGCTGTGTGGGACTTACTGGAGTCAATAGGAGGGGTATTTGGCCCCCAAGGACACTCAAGAACCAAGGGGACTTTATCCCCCAACTAGTAGTCAGCCAGGAACGGTGCTAGGGTGTGTGACTGCCTGCATGGATGAGTGAGTGGGTGAGTAAGTGGCTGTATGGGTTAGTTAGTGCGTAAGTGAGGGGCTGTGTAGGTGACTGAGTGTGTGTATGGCTGTGTCTGTGAGTGAATGGATGTGTCAGTGGTATATAGGTGAGAAACTGGATATGTGAAAGGCAGTATAGATGAGTGTTGGAGTATATCATTCACTGTATGAGTGAGTGAGGGTTTGTGATCGTGGCTGTATGGGTGAGTATGTGCTTGTGTTAGTGACTGTATAGGTGAGGGAGTATGTGTTAGTATCTGCATGAATAAGTGAGTGGGTGTGTATAACTGTATAAATGGCTGTGTGATTGACTCTCTAGGTGAGTGAAAAACACTCACAGTCACTGGATGATGTCATCAGTGAAGTCATTTGAGATGTCATCAGTGATGTCATCAGTAATGTCACTGACCATGTCATGAGTGATGTAATATGTGATGTCACATACAGCACCTTGACGCCCTGTGATCCCCCTGGTCCACCGCAGTCATTAGCGGGCTGTTTGTTGTGGAGGGAGATCCCGGGGAACAGTCTTCTTCCGAGGTGACTCACTTCCTGACAGGGCCACGTAGTACCGCCATCTTGGTCAGGTTAGCGGTCTAGTTTTCCGCTACCTACCAGGCCGGGCACTATAAGGGGAGGGAATGGCGCGAGCGCGCAGATGACCTGGGGACAGAGCACCCGTAGCACAGACTAAACTTGCTCCTATTTTTAGTAAGACTACTGGCGGCAGCGTTCTTAATATTTTAAATATTTTTAGTGCTTTTCTGTGATTGGTTTTTAAATGCGGCGAAATTTCTAAATTTTAAAAACTGTATACGTTTTCTGCATCTGCTAATTCTAACTTGACTAGTGCATACAGTACCCACCTAAAGAAGTGGAACAGCACCTTGACGCCCTGTGATCCCCCGGTCCACCGCAGTCATTAGCGGGCTGTTTGTTGTGGAGGGAGATCCCGGGGAACAGTCTTCTTCCGAGGTGACTCACTTCCTGACAGGGCCACGTAGTACCGCCATCTTGGTCAGGGTTAGCGGTCTAGTTTTCCGCTACCTACCAGGCCGGGCACTATAAGGGGAGGGAATGGCGCGAGCGCGCCGTCGGCGCGCCAAAGGCGCGCCAAAGGCAAGCCCGTCTGCGCCCGTCCGCGCCTCGACCGCGCCTAGCGCCAGAACCCCTGGCTCTGGTATTTCAGAACTCAACCACACCATCAGTTATTCCCGTGAGGAACTATTGGCCTTAAGACATTGTGATACCACCGACGTAGTCAGCCGGCTACCCGAAAGTATGACATTCTCAGGAACCACAACACTGATGCCCACAGACTTAATCCAGCCCCTCCCAAGAAGCAATAAATATAATCAACTGTTTACTCCTAAATACCAGATCTCTGGTAAAACATCAATTAGAATTCCATGATCTTGCCTTGACATTAAACATAGATGTGGCTTTCCTAACAGAGACGTGGGCAGACAATAGTTCGGGCCCGGACATAGTTGCAGCAACACCTCCTGGTTACGCCATCTTCAGATTAGACAGACAACTTAAAAGGGGTGGGGGCCTGGCGATTTTATATCGAGATAACTATAAGGCCAGATTTGAACCACTACATACAGTAGATTTCGAAGCCATGACCTTCTCCATTGAACCATTTGACTCACTTGTCCTTAAAGGAATTTTGGTATATCGTCCTCCTGGAGATAGGAATAGCTTCATAGATAATATCTGCTCCGTTATGGAAGCCTTAGTTACTAATGAAAAATGTATGGTGTTGGGAGATTTTAACTTCCACTTGGAGAATATAGAAGATCCAAATTCATTGAAACTTATTGATCTAATGGACTCATTCGGACTGCCTCTAGTTAATAAAGGTCAGACACACAAAGCTGGCCACCTGCTAGACGGTATATTTTCCAACTGGGAGAATCTTGTGTTATCTCCATCCCTTCCATTGACCTGGTCTGACCACTGGGTGGTCAACTGGTCAATGATGGCCATGACATCAGTACAATACAGACCAACTGTACAATTTACTACCAGTAGAGCCTGGCATAAAATCCAGCCAGATGCACTTAGATAAGGCGATTGCCGCCACTCCTTGCCAACTGGAGCAGGATGCAGCGGCAGAACACAACATCGAAACTCTCTCTCACTGGCTAAATACGGTATTGGATACAATAACTCCCATCTCCAACATAGCAATAAAAAGAAAATTGTCCCAACCCTGGTACAATGAGAACTTGAGATTGTCCAGACAGGAATGTCGTGCACAGGAACAAAGATGGAGAAGAAATTATGTGGCAGAGGAGAAAATCGCTTATAAAGTTAAACTTGCTCAACATAAGAAAGACATTATAAAAGCCAAGACAGATTATTTTACTAAACACATAAAAAATGCATGTGATACTAATAAAACCTTATTCTCGGTTATTAATAAGCTGGTCAAACCTAACAAGGTCAATCATATGGAATCAAACCAGGATTTCTGTAACTTACTAGCAAACTCCTTTCAAAAGAAGGTGACTAACATCTATGATAAATTTGCTAGTATTAACTCTCAGAGTAAGCATACACCTAGTCTTAAGAAAGATTTAATCAACTTCCTCGATTTCAGGAATCCTTCTGATGACCAATTAATCGACCTCATTTTATCAATTAAGTCAGGCTCTCCCTACGACCCTGCCCACCTAACATAATGCACCAGATACCCTCACAACTGGCAGCATATCTGGGCCTCATCATTAAGTCAGTATTTGCCAGCGGTATTTTTCCCACTCAATGGAAACGCACTTCCATTCTCCCCCTTTTAAAAAAAGATAATCTCGATAGCTCAGAACCTGGTAACTATCGCCCTATTGCAAGGCTCCCTTTTGCTGCTAAATGCACTGAAAAAGCAATGAATAAGCAAATTACCGAACATATCGAGTCTAATTCATTACTGGATGAAACACAACACGGCTTCAGGAAGCATCACAGCACTGAGTCGGCCTTAATCACAGCCACAGAGGATATCCGTGTAATCCTAGACGGAGGAGGAACAGCCGCACTGGTACTGCTGGACCTCTCGGCGGCCTTTGATACGGTCAGCCATGAGATTCTGGCTGACCGTCTGCAGGAAGCGGGCATAAAAGGTACCGCACTTAAACTCCTAAAATCATTCCTAACAAATCGGCAATTAAATGTAGCAATGGGGTCAGTAACATCCAAACAGTTCTCTTTACCTTGTGGAGTTCCTCAGGGCTCCGCCCTGAGCCCCACACTTTTTAATTTATATGTTGCGCCGCTAGCCTTGATAATAAAGGAAGCAGGATTCGTCCTAGCTTCCTATGCCGATGACACGCAGATTGTGGTGTCTTTAACAAATGGAGGAAAGTACCCAGGTGAGGCTTTTAAGATCTGTATGAAGAATGTGAGTGACTGGATGGACAGCAACTGTTTGAAGTTGAACGCGTCCAAGACAGAGGTTATCATTTTTGGTAATAAACCCTCCCTCTGGACACCTGACTGGTGGCCCCCAGTACTGGATGTGCTGCCCGTACCCTCCAAAAAACTAAAGATTTGGGCATTATCATAGATAAGGAACTCAAATTCAAGGACCAAGTCAGTAAAGTCACATCTATCTCCTTTTGTGCAATAAGACTAATCAACAAGATTAAGAAATATATACCAGAAGAACTTCTAAAAACAGTGACTCTGGCGTTGGTCCTCTCTCGTCTGGATTATTGTAACAGTCTCTACCTTACCATTAATTCAGGCCTAATTAACAGGCTGCAGATAGTACAAAACGCGGCAGCACGGCTAATTTTAAAAATTCCCAAAAATGTATCGGCGAGAGAAGCCATAAAAAAATTACATTGGCTTCCAGTCAGGCAGAGATGTAAATTTAAAGTCCTCTGCCTGGCATTTAAATCACTACATAATCAAGGACCAACACAATTTAGGAACAAACTAAAATGGTATGTCCCCAATAGAACCCTACAGTCAGGAACGGCCAGGAACATGGCAATCATCCCCTTCAAGAAGGCCACTTGGGGAGGTAGGAGCCTTTTCAGATCAACAGCAATGCTGTGGAATACGTTACCTATTACCCTAAAAACAGCACCCTCATTGATGAACTTCAGGAAAGGTCTGAAAACGTGGCTTTTCACACAGACCACCTGAAGGAATTCATCTGATCACTATCTGTACTAATGTTCTCCTGATCTCAGTCTGTCCATAGCGCCAAGACGCCTTCGGGCATTAGCTGCGCTTTATAAATTTAATTTCAATTCAATTCAATGTCATAAGCAGTGCATGGGGGGGCGCAAGTTATAATTAGCTCAACTAACTATAACGGCTGAATTTCTCTGGTTTTGTACAAGTAAAATGTCCAACTAACTATAACGTCCCTGAAACCTATGGTTTTTTTCAGTGAATTTCTAAGGTTTTTTAATGCTAATTACTAACTATAACGTCCCTGAAACCTATGGTTTTTTCAGTGAATTTCTAAGGTTTTTTAAATGCTAACTACTAACTATACCGTCCCTGAAACCTAGGGTTTTTTCCAGTGAATTTCTAAGGTTATTTAAATGCTAATTTATAACTATAATGTAGTAGTTGTGTTTGCAGAGTGGTGCTGAAAGGGGGCTGGGCCTCCGACCAGCGCTCAGGAATTCCGCTGCGTAGGACTTTCAGGAGGTACCAGGAGGGCTTCTTGGCCACCAAAGTCACTCAGGAGTAAAGTGGACTTCATTCCCCAACCCGTAGTATGCCAGGAGGCGCGTTTGCAGAGTGGTGGAGAAAGTGGGGAGTGGCCTCCGAAGACCTCTTAGCAATACCACTGTGTGGGACTTACTGGAGATAACAGGAGGGGTAGTTGGCCCCCAAGAACAACCTTGGGGGCCAACTACCCCTCCTATTACCTCCAGTAAGTCTCCGAATCTATCAAAGAAACCCTTGATAAAGGTGGCAAATCAGTTCTTGTTCTTTTGGACCTCTCTGCGGCTTTCGACACCGTACCCCATGACCGCCTCCTGTGGAGGCTACGGGAGTGTGGACTTGGAGGAACGGTGTTGAAGTGGTTCTCCTCTTTTCTGGAGGACAGATACCAATAAGTTTGGCTGCCTCCGTTCTCAGCCAGCATCCTGCCCTTGAACGTTGGCGTGCCACAGGGATCTATCTTGAGTCCAATACTTTTCAATATATATATGGCTCCCTTGGCTACCCTAGCAGAAGAGTGCGGGGCTATGATTATATCATATGCCGACGATACCCAGTTGCTCTTCACCTGTGAGAAGGGCGAGGAGTTTAATGGGGTAAAGATAAATAAATGCCTGAAAGAAATTTTTGTCTGGTTCCGACACAATAATCTTAAATGTAATCCGGAAAAATCCGAAATTATCTTTTCGGCACCCCTCCTCTGGAAGCCTGGAAACAATGGTGGCCTTCTGATATGTCCCCCCCCCCCAGTCAGCAGTTAAGACTGTAAAAAATCTGGGAATGAAAATGGATGACGCCTTAGCTATGACATCTCAAGTACAGGCAGTGGCGGGCACGTGTTTTGGTCTCTTGAAAATGCTCTGCAGGTTTCTCTTCCTTTTGCCGACCTCTCACAGAAAGATGGTCGTTCAGGCCCTCATTACCTCCAGATTGGACTATGCTAACGTCCTCTATCTGGGCCTTCCAGAGTTCTTACTGAACAGACTTCAGATCGTGCAGAATGCAGCGGCCAGGGCAGTCTTGGGGCTCAGACCTAGAGATCGGATCTCTCACCATCTGAAGACTCTGCATTGGCTGCCTATCCGTTGCAGAATACTTTTCAAAGCATTGGTCCTGGCCTTCAAAGCTCTTCACGACATGGGGGCACAGTATATTCGCGAGAAGAGTTTCGTATTACGTGCCTGGCAGAGCTCTGAGGTCAGCACACCAACACCTAATTATGACTCCAAAATGTCTCAGAAGTCGCCGCGGTGGACGGTCTTTTCAAGTGCAAGTGGCTAGACACTGGAACAAACTGCCTCTCTCGCTCAGGCAGGCCACGAAAATATTGGCGTTCAGGAAAGAACTAAAAACCTGGCTGTTCCAGCAAATAGTTTAAAATCCGTTCTCCCCGGTACTGATGTGCTCCTCTGTCAGTCTTTGTGTCTCTTTCAATCTCAGCGCCGGGACACTCTATTGAGTAGCTGCGCGCTCTACAAATCCACTCATAACATAACATAACAAGTAAGTCCCACACAGCAGCATTGGTAAGTTCTCAAAGCAGACCATGCCCCCTTTGCCCACCACTCTGCAAATGCACTCCCTGGCGCGCTCTTGGATGGGGATTAAAGTCCCCTTTGCTGCTGGGGTCGTTAGGGGCCAACTATCCTACCTGATACCTCCAGTACGCCCCAGATAGTGGGATTGCTGAGACGTGGACACAGGAAACGCCCCCTTTCTCCAACCCTCTGCAAATGCGCCTCCTGGCGCGCTCTTGGTTGGGGGATGAAGTACCCTTAACTCCTGATGGTCCCTGGGGGCCAACTAGCCCTCCTGTTATCTCTAGTAAGCCCCACACAGCTGGATTGTTGAGAGTGGTCCGAGGCCACGCCCCTTTTTACACCACTCTGCAAATGCACCTCCTGTCACACTGCTGCTCGGGGGATGAAGTCCACTTCAGTCCTGAGGACCTCAGGACACAAGAGGATCTCATCGCCCCACCAGCAGTGTGCCAAGAGGTGCGTTTGCAGAGTGGTGTAAAAGGGCGTGGCCTCGGACTCACCTCTCAGCAATCCCACTGTGTGGGGCTTACTGGAGGTACCTGGTGGGCTAGTTGGCCCCTAAGGACCCTTAAGATTCTAGGGGACTTAATCCCCCAACGCAGAACCCACCAGGAGGTGCGTTTGCAGAGTGGTGCAGGAAGGGGGTGGGACTTCCGGCGAGATGCCGGCTTCTCGTTTATTTATTTTTTTAGAAGGGGTGCTGTGTGGCCCCCCTTCTCTTAGTAATTTTTGGGCCCTGGGGACCCCATCCCCCAGGGCATGAGCCTCTTTAAAAAAAATGTTTAAAAAAACAAATGGGAAAGGGGCCGCGCGGCCCCCTCTTGATGCCGATTTCGGCTCCGGGGACCCCATCCCCCAGGGCATGGCCTCGTTTTCTATTTTAATTTTTATTATTTATACGGGAGGGGGGCCGTGTGGCCCCCCTTCCCTGGGCTACTATTAGCCCCGGGGAACCCATGCCCTGGGGCCTGGCTTCATTTAAAAAAAAAAAAAATGTTGTATACGGGAGGGGGGCCGCGTGGCCCCCCATCCCTGGGCCACTATTAGCCCCGGGGACCCTATCCCCCGGGGCCTGGCCAGACTTTATTTATTTATTTATTTTAGGAGGGGGGCCGCAGGGCCCCCCTCCTGAGGCCAATTATGGCCCCGGGGATCTCATCCCCCTGGCCTGGCCTTACGTTGGGGACCACGGGGTAGCCAAAAATGCCCCCGCGGTCCCAGCCAGCTCCCCACCTCCTGTGGGAGCTGGCATTGCTTTTGGACAAGAGGAGCTGCTGACATGCAGCTCCCCTTGTCCAAAAGCAATCTGCTTTGCTTTGTGGAAGCGAGAGCAGGTTTCCTGCTCTCGCTTCCATTAAGCAAAGTAGTGTTTTCAATGACAGGGCGGGAGCACTCCCGCCCTGTCATTGCAAACTGCAATGTCCCGGGGGGGCACCCCGGGACATTGCTGGAGCGGGTCCTGGGGTGTGGCGGTCCCCAGGGCAAACTAGGGCTCTAGGAGGGGGGCCGTGCGGCTCCCCTCCCAACAAGTTTAAAGCCCCAGGGAGATGGTGGTCCCCCAGGCCCGGGGGTCCGCAACGGCCCCCAGGGCTGCGGGGCCCCTGCAGGCCCCCGCTACATAAATTTGAATTGCCCCCGGGACCTGGCCCACCCGTGGGCTTAAGGAAAACGAAGCGCTTCATTTTTTTCTTTTTTACATTTTCTACCGGATTCTCGCACCCAGCGCGACTCCGGATGGACATTTTAAAAAAAATGCTTTTTTTGGGCCTGTGGGACCCCCTGAGCAGGCCTAGGGGTCCAGTGAGTTTTTACCCTGCCCCTTTTTCTTGTTTTTTATCTTTTTTTTACTGTTTTCTTGTGACTCGGTTTTACTGAATCACAAGATGGCTGCCAACACTTCTTGGTTTGAAGTGTTGGCAGCCAAACAGAATGAAGCTCGTGATCTGGAGGGTTCGCGAATCCTCCTCGGTCACCAAATATTGAGATTTTTTATTTTTAAAGTTCTCAGGAACTACTGAACGGATTTACACCATTTGAAGCACAGAGTGCACTCTTGACCAAGAGCTACCTCTCTGCCAAATTTGGTGTAATTCCGTTTAGCAGTTTGGGCTGTAGCAGCGACAAAAGTTCCTATGGAAAGTAACATGGAGAAAACGCTCTTTTGGGACCCCCCTTTTTTCTTGGCCCCCGCTTGACGAATCACCCCGAAACTTTTAAGACAGGAGCTGCCCAGAGCGGGCCATTAGTTTTGAAAAATTTGCAAAGATTTGTCAAACGGCGCCAAATATATTGGATAATCAAAAACGCTTTACCTATGGAAACTAGGCCCTAACTATAACTACCTAATGGCGACAGTCAGTAGGTAATATATATATATATATATATATATATATATATATATATATATATATATATATATATATCCTTGAAACTCCAACCTTCCCCCGAACTCACAGGAACAGGAGCACAGACCACAGAGTTGGTGCAGATTCTTTTAGTTTATTTCATCACCAAATTCACCATCAGCATGACGCCTTTCGACCCCGGAGGCCCTTGATCACATGACATATACATATGTGACCGTTACTTATAAATGTACATATATATTTTTTTTTTTGGGGTCGTATGATTTGAATAATGAAATGAACATGATTCAATTAACGGCAATGTTACCAGCAAGAATTATTGCACAATGGGTAGAGAGACTAAGACGACTTACGAGCGAATATAGTACACACTTTTGTAGAATTGTAATATGCGGCTCTATTATTATCCTCTGTATAGCCAAACCAATTGTGGGATTAGTAAGAACAGTATGAGCAGTAAGACATTAATTTGTTTATATCCCATTTGTGAAATTGAAATTTTAAAACTTTATTGACAGTATTTAGTATAGATACGAAATCTGTTAAAATGAATTCACAAGTTTATTTATTTATATGATATCAATTATGCACTTTATCAGTGTTGTGACATAACCAGACATGTATTAATATATATTATGTTTATTTTTGGTGATGTCGAAAAACGCTAAAATGTTTGGGATAACTCCTCTATGTCTATGAACTATTGGATGTATTTCTAGAGGAAGTCGGTGTGAGGCAAAACACTTGACAAAGGCTAACGCCGAAACGCGTCGTCCTTCACGTAGTGCACAATAAAAATTATTGTGCTTTCTCCTGGTGTGCCGCCTTCTTTGTTCGCGCCGATTGGGGCGTTTACTGGGACCTATTGTGGATATATATATATATATATATATATATATATATATATATATATATATACACACACATTTCCACCCAAGCCATGCAGTGCTGTCATGAATGATGCAATTTCAAGTGATGCTATAAATGATGTTATAGAGCATATCATGAGAGTTGCAATATTAGAGTCATAAGCAGTGTAAGGTGAGGATGCAAGCTATAGTTGCTTGAAATTAATATTATTGGTAAATTTCTGATTTTTTTATAGTTGTAACTAAGCCAGACCGAACAGCACAGTGAGCCCAACTACTAAAGGAAAGTGTCCCGGTAGACGATTTCCAACATAGGAAGTAAATGACTTCAACTTTGTTTGGCGCATGGAGCCCACTACGGGTAACAATATATCTCTAAGGGACCACATGTCCCAGCATGCAGTTGCAATCTACAGCGTACTAACGCCATCAATTAAATAAATTGCATGCACCACAGAGACGTCACAAGCGCCAGAACTGTGAAGCAAGCCCCTGAAGAGAGGCGGACGGCCTCAAAACGCGTAGGGCTGACCAACAGATATTGTACTTCCAAGGAATGGGGGAGCTGTCGAGTGCCTTCTGAAAGCGAGGGCCATTGGAGAAAAAAAAATATATATATATATATATATATATACACACACATTTCCACCCAAGCCATGCAGTGCTGTCATGAATGATGCAATTTCAAGTGATGCTATAAATGATGTTATAGAGCATATCATGAGTGTTGCAATATTAGAGTCATAAGCAGTGTAATGTGAGGATGCAAGCTATAGTTGCTTGAAATTAATATTATTGGTAAATTTCTGATTTTTTTATAGTTGAAAATGTTTGGTTTAAATTAACATATGCCCTAACAATAATGTTTCTTTGACCATTTTTTCCTACTTGTTTTTCAGTTTTTTTTAACATAATCGGAAACATTTTATTACCATATATGAGGATGCCAACCCCGGCCATGCACAGCCTTTAGCCGGGTGTGCATAGGCTTCTCTGCAGGGCCTGTGGTCAGGCCCTGTGCCCAGCTTCCCCAGGGGAGCCATCCCTCTGCTGCGCATAGCTTTGATCATGCACAGCGTGGGTTGGCCCCTGTGCCAAACACCTCGAGGGCAAACAACCCTCTGGCCTTTGGTCATTCACTTCAGGGGGTTGGATGCAGGATCTGGCCAGCTGCCAGACCCTGTTCCCAACTCCCACAGGGCAGCCAACTCTCGCTGCACATGGCCTTTGAGTGTGCGTGGCATGGGTTAGCCGCAGGGCCAACTGCCCATTTGCAGCAACACACTACAGACACTCAGGCACTGCCCTTTATTTAATTTAATTTTCTAGATCCCATCAGACTCTTTTGGGAGCCTGCATGTCCTCTGTGCTTCCTTGGTACTCTCCCATGAGTCCAGGTTCCCTGCCAGCTCCCACCAAGCACCCAGAGGATGATGGAAACCCAAAATATTTATTTTCTTTTTTGGCCACAAAGGAGTACATCTGGAAGTCTTCCCCTACAAGCACTAGAGGGTAGGGTTATCCCTATCCCTTCCTCCAGATTGTTTTCAGTTTCTGGTCACAGGGATCGAGTCCCCATGACCTGAAATGGTGACCACCACATGTTGCGACCAGCCAATCACAGTGTGAGTTCCCATGGGAGTTTGTGAGAGCATCTCGTTCCTGTGGAAGTGAGATGACCGGCAAGAAAAAACTCCCCGTCAGCCAATCACATGATTCTATTATTTGTCATTGTGAAATCCCAGGACACTAGTAAGCCCAACAGTGCATATATACAAATATTCTGCACCTTCATTACCTCAAAACTACTGAACAGATTCACACTAAATCACATAAGACACACTTTATGGACCACGATCTAGCTTTCTGCCAAATATGGTGTCATTCTGTTCAGCAGTTTTCGCGGTACCTCTGTTCAATGTTCCTATGGAAAATAGCATTTTGGGACGCTTCCCTTTTTTCTCCCCCACCCCTTGGTGGATCACTCTGAAATATTCCACGAAGGAGTTGAGGTGAATGAACTCTCCTTAGGAAAGTTTTGTCAAACTTTGCCAAAGTTATTAGCAAACCAAAAACGCTCTCCCTATGGTAATTCGGTCCTAATTATAACTACCCAGTGATTACTGCCCCTTTGTAATATATATATATATATATATATATATATATATATATATATATATATATATATATATATATATATATATATATATATATATATATATATATATATGATAAGGCTAAATTTAGGGTTTAGGGTGGGTAATGGTAAAGGGCTATAAAAGTAATTTTTGGTTTTGGGGTGGGTATTGGTAAAGGGAGATAAGGATAATTTTAGGATATAGGGAGGACAATGATAAAGGGTGGTAAGGGTACATTTGGGGTAGGGCGGTAAGGGTAATTTTGGGATTTAGAGGTGGGTAGTGGTAGAGGGAACTTAAGAGTAGGGGTGGGCATAATTCTGTGTAGCATAATCATACAGAATTTCTTAAGAATTACGCGTGATTAAACGGAATAACATGAGAAGAATAATTCTACTTTTTTGCTATTTCTCAGATCAAACATGTCCCCTTGCATCCAAATTTGATACAAGGTTGCATTTTTCACTAAGAATTAACGCTAAGTGCTACAGAACACAAATAGCGAGTGGCCTCTCGAGCTCGCTAACTGTGCTTTTGAGGTAAGATTTTTCCTCATCTTACTCCTGGCATTTAGCACTATTTTGTTAGTGCAAAATGCACCCTTGCATCTAAAATGGCCATGAGAATGTTTTTTTGCACTATGAAACAGTACTAAATGCAATAGCAAGTGCGAGTAGCCACTGGTGCTAGCAAAATGTGCTCTTGCAATAGGATAATTTTTTCCCCCAAAGTACACCAGCAGGAATAATCCTATAATTATCAATAATTCCACATCAAGGAGTAATGCAGAAGTACTTAAATTGTTCCGATTGCTCCATCATAATGGAAATCCTGCTTGGGCCTACATAATAGTAAATTAAAAAGGAGGTCTTAGGGTTCCTCGACCAAAAAAAGAAATAAAGGACACTGTAATGTTAAATTCGTGTGTGAGTGTGTGTGCATTTACTGAAAAAACAAAGGTTAAAGGGACGTTATAATTAGGTGAAAATGTCAGTTAAAACATACTATTTTAAACAAACAGAGCTACTAAAATTCTTCAGTTGAAATAGTGTCAAGTAACTATAACTCGTGCCCTAAACTAACTATAACTTGCAGCCCCGGTATGCAAAGTGCTATTAATGATGCAATTTCAGATGTTGCAGTGATGGTATCAATGAAGTCATAGGACATGTCATGAGTGACGTAATTTGTAAGGTAACTTGCATTGCATGGCAAGGGTGTGAGTTATAGTTACTTTATGGCATGAGTCGGAGTCTCAAGGAGGAGTAATTCTTCATTCTTCATTCTTCACACTCTGTTGAGCATGGAGATTTTTAATTTCTTAGCCAGATAGATCAGTTTAGAGTTGTGTAGGACTTTGTGAGTTACATAGGACGACTTACATTTTTCTCTTGCTTCAAAGGAGAGCCTTTAATGAGCAAGAAACATAGGAGAGATGTGGTTGAATTTCTTGTGCCCAGGAATGAAGTGAGTACTGTCTAAAACACAGCTCCAGGGGGTAGGTGAATTTAGGGACTCTGGAAAGACGTCAGTCATCAGTTCCCATACTCAAATCTGGAGAAAAGTAGCGCCTGGACAATGAACTTTAAGCCTTGATTAATGATGAACTGCCTGATGCACCAAAGTAGTCTGCATTGTTATTGAGAATGAACTCCAGGGATTCGACTTTATCCACAGTTGTAGGGTTTGCAACCCAGGAGAGAACGAGTTAATCCATGTTTTGATAGGTAGGCATGCTATTTTATTTAAGCTTGATAGTAATTCTCTATGGTTTGGGTTTAGTTTTATGTGATGGTTAAATATCCACTTTTAAATTCTGGCCAGGGTGTTAACAAGAAGGTAGATGTTTTTTTGGGAGGAAATCTTAAGACCAGGGTGTCATCCGTATGGTTGTATGATGTAACCATGAATACCCCAAACCTGCATGCCTAAACAACACGGTCTGAATAACGACCGCGTCTTAACCACGCATTCCTTTACCACGCATGCCTTAACCATGAAGAGGAATGCGTGGCTAAGGTCACCACCCCTCTCCCCACCACCCTAAGGTACAAACTCCCCCGCCCCTCCCGTCCTGAGGTACAAATACCCCTACCCACTCCCAACCCCCTCGTAGTGCCCTCCCCCTGCCCTGATGCCTAAAACCCTGTCCCTTAACCCTGTCCCCTAGCCTAACTCTGCCCAGCCCTGGCCCAGCCCTAAAAACTGCACACCCTCCCCTAAGCCTTAAAAACTACCCTGACTACCCATTCCCCTCCCCCTGCCCTGAGGCCTAATACCCTAACCCCTAATTAAGGAACTACCCCAACACTCCCCTAGCCCTAAAACCTAAAACCTCCTCTGACCCCCCTAGCCCTGAAAACTACCCCTGACTCCCCAGCCTTGAAAACTTGCACCACCCCCAGCCCTGAAAACTAGCCCCACCCCCAGCCCTGACAACTAGCTTCAAACGCCCTCAGCCCTGAAAACTACCTCCAACCCCCAGCCCTGCAGACTAGCCCCGAACCTCCCCAGCCCAGAAAACGACCCCCAACCCACCCCCAGCCCAGAAAACTACCCCTGACCCAACCCAAGCCCACAAAACTAGCCCAGACCCATGCCCTGTCCCACAAAACTACCCCAACCCTCAGCCCACAAAACTACACCCAACCCCCACTCCACAAAAATACCTCAACCCACCCCCAAGCCCACAAAACAACACCGAACCAAGCCCAGCCCACAAAACATTACCGACGCTCCCCCAGCCCACAAAACAACTCCGACCCACCCCCACCCCCACTAAAGTACCCTGACCCACCGCCCAGCCCACAAAGCCCCACTTGACTCACATCTCCCTGCTTTCTGCTCCTGCCCGTCTGTTCTGAAACCCCTTCTGGAAAGCTAACTTTGCTGAACAGGGAGTGCCCTAAATTAACCCCTTTGAGCATGTTTTAATGATAAGAAGTAAACCAGATTAAAACTGTTTCCTCAGTGACCATCCGTTTCATTAGGGATGTTAACCAGCGACCTTTAGTTGACTATCTGGAAGGCCTCTAATAGGCTTAGAACAAAATATCAGGAGATGAGGAAGTGCAGTGCATCAACAACCAAGTGTAGAATAGCATTCTCTGTGCTGCAGCCCTGCTTAAATTAAGTTTGGAAATCATCCAGGAGGTTGTTTGCTTGGATGTAAAAAGAGAGCTGGGGGGCTTAACAGTTTTCTATAACCTTTCCTAGGGGTATGTGAAATTTGCATAGTTTACTTTCGCTTAAATATGTGAAGTATTGGGAAAATTGCACACAATTACACAAAATTTAAATTTATCATTTACCACTATATTTTAGTGTGAAATACATCCTTGCATCAATATTTTATGTGAGGATGTGTTTTGTGCTAAACAAATAGCACAAAAAACGAAATTGCTGCAAGCAACAGCCTCTCACATTCTGTTTGCTTGAGTTGTTCCTGTGTGTCCATGCAATTTTTCTGTGAAATACAGAGTAGTTATGTGATTGGCATAATAGCATACTTTTTGAAATTTTGCAAAGCAAAGATAACATGAAATTCCCAAAATTATGTAAATTAGGCCACAGTAATTAATATTTAACCTGACTTACCAAGGAAGGGAAGGGTTTAGACTGGCTGGAAGTTGTTGAGGTCAATGGAACATCAACAACTTTCATGAAGGGGGAACTTGACCAATTTTCTGACAGCCATGGAAGATACCTTGCACAGCTTACGGGGTCCACTAAAGTGACCAAGTAGGATAACATGCTGGATGCTGGACGTCCAGAAGGCAAGATGGCGGCTATGGAACTGAGAGCCCGGGACTCTGCGTCGGGGACGGAGCTGCCCTGCCTAGCTGCCTAGACTGCCGGAAGGCTCCCCCGTGCGGATGATTGGCGAGCTGCTTTATTCCCGCCTGAACCCCTGCGTGAACTTCTGGGTCCTGTGTCGTGGTGTGGAACGCCGCTTTGCAGGATGGGTGACGCCGATGCGTCGCGGCGTGGTGGATCTGACCGGAGGACACCGCAGATGCCACATCGATCAGTGGAAGGAAGGCCTGCTGCCTCGGAGCGCGCTCTCTTCGTGCGGCTCTGCTCATCTTCATCGGAATTACTGCTGCTGTTTGTCCCGCTGGGTCGCTGTGAGAGTCCTGAGGTGGCACAGGGAGGATCCTTTCTGCCAGCCGGTAAGCCTACGCAGCGGGTGCTCTCCCGATTACGCTGTGGGCGGCGGAGGGCCTAGTACACTGCCGACGCGACGTGAAACTTTAGCGCGGGGAAATAGCGGCATCTCCCTCCCCCCTTATCCTTCCTAGCATAGAGTCTGCTCTTTGGGACTCATGGCCCGTTTCCACCCTCTGAGGGCCCGAACCTGAATCACTGACTGGTCCCCTCCCCCACAGTCAGCATCACGCATTGCGGCAGTCCGATCGGCGCAGGAACGCTGGCTTACAGTTTGAAGGGAATGTTAAGCGCAAGGGCCTCAGTATCTCAGTACAAGAGACAAGACAAACGGCTGAGTCACGGGGTTAGGCAGTCCCCCCTTAAGCATCACTCCTTACCTGGGACTTGCCTGACTCTAAAATGGCGCCCAGACTCAATTTCTTCAATGTCCCCATGAGTGGCCTATTGAGGACTTATCTCTGTTGAAGTTCAGGCTTCTATTCTCTACCCCTTTTCAGTCTATGGCTACCAAACCACATTCCTTCTCCTATCCTGCCATCCTCGCCAGCTCCTACCTCCCGTCTTTGGATTCTAGACTTTTGATCACCTCCTGCTCCTCACTCTATTCTGGCGGAGCCTGAAACGCATACATGGCCGATTCCCGGTGGAGCTGCTCCGACAGTTATAGGGGAGATTGGCTCTGGCACACCGCTATGGCCATCACCTACCCAGCCGGACTTCGGACATTTGTCTCGTTTTCTTCCCCGCTGCTGTCTCCTTCCTGTTGATTACCAGCTTTCCCTGGTCTTTCTGATCCTGATTTTCGTGTTCGTTAAATTACTCCTGTATTGTATATTTATTCATTCTGTAACTATTGTGAAACTTTTGCAACTTGTAACATGCTGTTTCCTCATGTAAAGCGCTCTGATACCTCCGGGTCTAGCCAGCGCTATATAAAACTCAAATAAATAAATAAAATAAAAACATATATCTGGCAAACTCCTTACTGATCGATCCAGGCCCAGCAACATTGAAGTGACTCGATGGTTTAACCTTGGTTATAGTTTTGGGTACCTCTTTCTCCAAAATGTAATCAAAGTAAGACTAGTAGGAATGTGCCTTACAGATTAACTTGTGGTTGTCTCAGTGACAGTTAGAGAAAGAGAGAGCACAATAGAATTCACTTTTTGAAATTTAATCATGCTTGTATTATGGTGCATGGACCAAGTTGTTGGAAGTCAGGTTATTTGACTGTTAAATCATGTTGAAGAAATATTTTGTACGGTTATTAGAGGCTTCTAGAAGTCATTTGATGTGAGAGGTCTTGGGTTTGAATATGTGAGATCAGTAGTTTCTTTTAGTCTCCCTAGGTTGAGTCATAATAAAAGGAGACGGAGACTTTCTTTAGGATTTTAGTTTTGTCAGATATTTTCTTTCACAGTAAAAATCTTTTAAGAACCATAGAGGGAGGGTTTCAGGCTCTACTTCTTGCTTTCCAATGGAGGAAATTCCTCAATAAATTTCTTCAAGCACTTGTTATATTCCTCTGTTGTTGCTTTGTCTTAAAATCAGAGAACAGAATGTTCCAAAAAGCCCTGTTGGCTGAAGCACTAATATTTATGTTCTTCATGTTGTGAAATCACATTGTCTCTTTTTCTGATTAGTTGATGTTTTCAGTGCAGGGTGAAAGGAATCTAAGGATGATGGGGCATATTTATGAAATATTCACACAATTCAGAACAGCGAGCCACCTGCGTGAAAGAGAGAGGGAAGAATGCACCATATTTAACAATATAAGGCCCATCCATGCTCTCTGGCTACACTGGTGTACAAACTGCTGCCCAGCTCCAATGCTGGCACCCTTGCACCATGGTGCAGGTGTGCCTGTGTTGTAGGCAGGATTGTATTTTCTTTGCAGGAAGGGATGCCTTCCTGCATAAAAACAATCCTCTGAGTCTTTTTTCAATCTCTATCTATGCTGCAGAATGCAGCACATGGGGAAAGAGAAAAACCGAGGAGAAATAAGCATATATCTCCTTGTTATGCTTCCCCTGGGGAGGCGTAGCATTTTGACGCATTGACATGTCTACCTCTAATGGTAAATTTGGGAATGTGCCAAAATCCATGGGTGGATGTGTGGGAACAGCTAAGCTCCTCCACAAGAAACTTGTGCTGCCTTGCGTTACCCTCCACATACCAAACCACTCAGGGCTATACAAGGTGGCCTTGCCTGGCTTGGTAGATGTCATTCTAGGCTTTGCATCGCCCTTGCGCTCCATTGGGAGATGCAAGGTTGATGCAAAACCATGATAAATATGCCCAATGTAATGATCACTGAGATGGGTCATCAGTGGACACTAGGCTAGGATATCTTTTGAGATAATCAGATCAAGTGCGATTCTTTTATAGGGTGTTCCGTTTTGGCAGTGTTATTGGAGATCATTGTCCATGATAAAAGAACAAAACACATTGGCAGATTTGCTGGTGGCATTACGCCAGTGCAGATTGAAATAAAAAATTAAGCTGCAGCAGTTTTTCGGGGAAAGTTATTTTTTTTTTCTTGTGGAAAGTACTGGAAGCCAATCATCAGTATGTTCTCCCGTTTTCACCACTCCAGCCCTTAACTGAACATACTAATTGCAGTAGAATTGACCAATGGGTACAGCTAAAGAAGGGTGTGGGGAAAGATGTACAATAAACAGAAATAATATCTTTCCTAAATGCAATTGTGAGGGTTTCTAACTGATGGGGAAGGAATGAAGATAAGCAGCGAGTGAGGATAGCAAAGGGAGAAATTAGGGGATATGTACAAGGAAGTGGCGGAGAGAGGCGTTAGCCTTTCTAGCTTAACGCCTCTCTCCGCCACTTCTGAAACACAAGGCTGCACTATATTTACAAGAATGTGGTGCAGCCTTGCGTTTCCCCCTGCGATTGCGCTAGGTTTTGCAACTTAGCGCCAACGCAGGCACCCTTGCACCATAGTGCAAGGGTGTATGCGTGCAGGGGAGGATTATTTATGTGTAGGAAGGTGTCCCTTCCTGCACATAAACAATCTTAAAATGCCATTCTGTCACTGTCATGTGTGCTGCTTCATGCAGCACACATGAAAGTCACAATATGGCATTTTTTTTAAAGGATTGTTTATGTACAGGAAGGGACACCTTCCTGTACATAAACAATCCATGGCATTTTGCTTTTTCCATGTGTGCTGCACAAGGCAGCTCACATGGAAAAAGCAAAAATGAGGAGAAATAATGCATTTCTCCTTGTTTCGCCAACTTAAGACCAGTTTTACCTGGTCTTAATTTTGGCGCTACCTCCTATGTACGCCACCCTTGTACATTGGGGGCAGCGTCAAAATGAATGGGTGTTGCAGTGTTATTGCGAAGGAACGCCCACCGCAACACCCACTGCCCACCCCTTTCACGCTAACCATAGCATGAAACGGGGCCTTATTTACAAGGCAGCTTTAAACCACGTTAAGTGGCTTAATGCTGCCTTGTAAATAAGGTGCAGCCCCTATCGCCACCACAATGTCGATATAAGTGACGTTGTAGTGGTGATAAGAGCTTGTACATATGCCCCTTAGTCTAGGAGAACATTTGCCATAAATTAATTAAATACGATTATTTCAATTTAATCTAAGACAACAAAAGTGGAAAGTGCATTGATGTAGATTTATAAGTGTTTGCGACTGGCAAATGTTTTACAGGTTTCGAATCCGAAGCATATTCCAGAAAAACAACATTTCCATTTACTCATGAGAAAACGCACATGCTAGATTTTCACATAAAAAAATCAGATATTTTTCTACTGGAAATGTATTTTAAATGGAGAAAACCCTTCCCTTACAACTGTAGTAATTTTGGGAGTGCTGCCTTTCAATTCCCACCCTGGAAAGTAATTTACTCTTGCACTTGACAAGAGTTTCTATGATGCGAAAACATCGGAATTCAGTTTGTGACAAAACACAAACATGTGAGTTTGTGGGTGCTCATAAACTTCTAGGCCATTTGCACCCTGCAACATCCACTCTCTTTCTACCTTCCATCACGGGTCATCAATGTACTCACACGAAAACCTTTGTGAGGCTAAAACAATTTTGGAAGACAAATTTGGTTTTGCACTTATTTGCTTGTGTTCGTTTTACACATACAGATGCTGCAGTTTGGGTGGACATTTGCAAAAGAAGTTTAAATTAAAACACTTCATCGTAGTAATATAAATACATTTTTTAGATATATCACATACATTATGTGCACGGCAGGAAAACTGCAACGATCAAAAACAGTCTCAAACAGCAATTTCCCTAAAATGTGTTTAACCAGTGCGTTTATGTAAAGATAACACGTAGACTACATGCTAGAGGCCAGTGCTGTTTTACCCATTGAGATGTCAACCATGGGAGGCATAATTTCATTTAAATGAATTAATTGGCATTCACGGTCGTTTATATAAATAATGTATCATGTCGTTTCTTTTTTGTTCATGGCTATTTCCTCTGAACAACTGACCAGATGTTCCTGTTACTTGGCATGTCTATCTAATTAGAGTGAATATCAGTCACAGCTGGTCATGGTACAGGGGTGCCCTTCGTAGCCACATGATGTTTATTAATCTGAAAAACATTCGTTTAATGGCCTGCTGCTTCTTCCATGCAGGATGCACGTTATTATTAACAGCACAGGATGCAGTTTTCACAGCTGTGTATGTCTACAGTCCGCCCAAGTGATGTAGTCACACTAATCTGTAAAATATGAAACCCATGAACATGTTTTCGGTATACATTGGCACACATTAGAGAACAATCTTAAACAAAAAGATTCACTGTACCACTATCAAAGTACTGTTGGTGAACGAGTGAGGAAGGCAGTTTAAACTTTTAAAATTATTTTTAGTGTGTGGACTTTTCTCACCTTACCTTAGACATAAGATGCATGTAGGAAATTGGGATGTTAGCTGAGAGAGGTGAAAGCCCCACTCAGGTAATAAATAGAATCCTTGTAAAGGTGAACCACAAAAGTCACTAAATGAACCTGTGTGCAGCCCTCTGGTAGCAAGGCATAAAAGCAGCAAGGCTTAACTTAGAGGCAATGTATAAAGTATTTACACAGCACACAAACAGTAATAAAGTGAAAACAGGGCACAAGATAAATCCCACACCAATTTAGAAAATTAGTGTAACTTTCAATAAATAATTGATACCAGAACAACACAAATCCAGTCAGTTAAACTGGATATATTGAATTTTAAAGTTTTTATTGAAAACAGCACCAAAAAGCGCACAGTGCCACTAGCGGTTACATGGTCACTTTAAATTGGAGGAAAGTCTCTATTTCAGGCGGACAGCGATGAAGTGTGGGTTGGCTATAGGGCGACCATGCTAGTCCTGCTGAAGAGTTACCTTATCAAGTCTGGCAAAGAGGTACGTGTGAGCTGGTAGGGGGCACAAGGAGAAGGCTTTCAGCATGAAAAGCATGTTGAGTATTGGAGACAGTCGTTGTTGAAGTGCAAAGGGGAGGTCGTCATCTGAGGGTCCCTGGGGGCCAACTAGCACTCCTGTTATCTCTAGTAAACCCCACACAGCTGGATTGCTGAGAGTAGTTCGAGGCCATGCCCCCTTTTTACACCACTCTGCAAACGTGCCTCTTGGTGCACTGCTGCTCGGGGGATGAAGTCCACTTTAGTCCTGAGGTCCTCAGGATACAAGAGGACCTCATCACCCCAACAGCAGTGCACTAAGAGGCGTGTTTGCAGAGTGGTGTAAAAAGGGGTGTGGCCTCGGACCACCTCTCAGCAATCTCACTGTGTGAGGCTTACTGGAGGTACCTGGTCGGCTAGTTGGCCCCTAAGGACCCTTAGGATTCAAGGGGACTTAATCCCCCAATGCAGAACATGCCAGGAGGCATGTTTGGAGAGTGGTGCAGGGAGGGTCGGGGCCTCCGGTGAGATGCCGGCTTCTCTTTTCTTTGTATATTTTTAAAAGGGGGGCTGTGTGGCCCCCCTCCTCTTGAATTTCTTTGGTCCCTGGGGACCCCATCCCCCAGGGCCTGAGCCATTTATTATTATTTTTTTTTTTAAACGGGAAGGGGGCCGCACAGCCCCCCTCCCGAGGCCGATTTCGGCCAGGGGACCCCATCCCTGGGACATGGCCACTTTTTACATTTAAATGAGGGGGGCCGTGCTGCCCCCCCGGGCCTGGCCTCACATTGGGGACCACGGGGGAGCCCCAATGCCCCGCGGTCCCTGCTGGCTCCCCGCCTCCTGCGGGAGCCGGCATTGCTTTTGGGCAAAGGGAGCTGCTGACATGCAGCTCCCTTTGCCCAAAAGCAATTCTGCAATGCTTCATGGAAGCAAGAGCAGTTTTCCGGCTCTCGCTTCCATGAAGCGAAGCAGAAGTTTGCAATGGCAAACTGCAATGTCCTGGGGTTAGGCACCCCGGGACATTGCTGGAGGTCCCCAGGGCCATGGAGGGCTCCAGGAGGGCCCCCCCATGCATTTCTATAAAAAAGCTCTGGGGAGGTGGTGGTCCCCGGAGCTGAGGGGGGGCAGCGTGCCCCCGAGAATTATCAGCAAAGCCCCTGGAAGGTGGCAGTACTGGGGGCTGCGGGGGCCCTGCGCGGGCCCCTGCTACATAAATCTGCATTGACCCCAGGACCTGACCCACCCGGGCGCTTAAAACAAACGAAGCACCGGAGCCCGGGCTTCGTTCTATTTTAAAATTTTCTGCCGGATTCACGCACCCGACGCTAGTCCCGCTGAAAATGTTGAAAAAAATGCTTTTTTTGGCCCTCGTGGTCCTTGTGGGACCCCCTGACCAGCCCTAGGGGGTCAGAGTGTTTCTACCCTGCTCCCTTTTCTAGTTTTTTTTATGTTTTTCTTCCCTTTTTGCTTGTGACTCGGTTCAACCGAGTCACAAGATGGCTGCCAACACTTCCTCGTTTGACGTGTTGGCAGCCAATCAGAAACAAGCTCGAGATCAGGAGGGTACAGCCTATCAGATCTCACAATTCTCATATATCGATATCTGTAAATGTTTACATTTCTCAAAAACTACTGAACAGATTTACATCATTTAAAGAAAAGAGTGCTTTCTGGACCAAAAGCTACCTTTTTGCCAAATTTGGTGTAATTCTGTTCAGCAGTTTGGGCTGTAGCCGTGTCTAAAGTTTCCTATGGAAATTGACATGGAGAAAACAAGTTTTGGGACCCCCTTTTTTCTCGGCCTCCGCTTGACGAATAACCCCGAAACTTTCAAGACAGGAGCTGGCCGTAGTGCCCCATTAGTTTAGAAAATTTTGCGAAGATTCGTCAACCGGTGGCAAAGATATTGGCAAAAGAAAAAATGCTTTTTGAATAGAAACAAGGTTCTAACTATGACTACCTACTGGCAGCCGCCAGTAGGTCATATATATATCAAAATTACTCCAAACTCCAATAAGAGAATGAAAGGCGGCACTCGAATTCAGGGGGAAATAAACCTGTTTATTGGATCAGGTTGCCCCGGGGGCAGGAACACAGGAAAGATGCGTTTCGGCAGTACAATTGCTTATATATATACATATATATATATTTTTTTTTTCTCCAAAATAAATCAAATAATGACGAGCTCTCAGAGATAAGAAGCAGTGTAGCATTTAATCCTCAGTAGTTACGCGTTTCGACAGAAGTCTTGATCACACACTGAGTACTGAACTGAAGTGCTATACATAGTGCATTGCGTGGACATAAACACAAACAAGGGACTCGTAAACCATGGTTAGTACTTCCTGTCCGAACACCAATATTGTTTCATCCTCCCAAAATCGCGGTCATCTTGGAGATATACATTTCTGATCCAAACATATTTCTCACACTATAATTCCTAGTGTTGTTATACACACAGAAATTTCTATGTCGGATTCCGAACAATATTCGCATGTGAAAAGAAAATGGATCGTAAAAGGGATTTCAACAGTAAATTAATGTAATGTGAATCTTATCTCCCACTATTACAACTCCCGCTTAATGCACAAAAAAGGGATTTCAGCAAAAACTATTTTTTAACAATAATATAACGCGATAATATAACGCGAATCACATCTTGGTGCCACGGGGACTCCGGATATATACTACACCATCTTACGAATCTCCCAATCCCTGCATGTTGGAAGAATGGGCCGAAAATTCGGCCACCAGTTCCAAGAAGATGCTATGCATACTAGTTAAGTATGCATGGGAGGATAGAGAGGTGATCTTAAAGGAGATTGCAGAACTGGAAGAAGATTTTAAACAAAATACTTACCAACAAGCTATCACGAAATTCAAAGAAGAAATGAAGAATAGACTAGTACAACATGAGGAGGATATCAAACTCCGAAAACAGAGAAAACTCCACCGGGATTGTGCCGACTGCGAGAGTGGGCGCATCCTCACTTATAGTCATAAATATGACCACATGTACAATATCCAACCAAGGGAAGTCACAACCAAGATACTAGAAGGCAAAACAAAGGCCACTCATACAGCAGCGGCTACAAGCGACTCTGACACTGATATCTCGGTCAATACAACCAGCTCTGCATCAGAAATAGAGGTAGTTACCAAAATGCCTACTTTTTTAGACGAATACCGTGTGCTGAGGAAAAGGGGGCAGCAGACGGGAAGAACTACCCCCTCACCAGGACCATCGACGAGAGGGAGAGGACAGCGTGGCCGAGGCAGGGGAAGAGGAAGAGGCAGGGGAGAAGCCAACGAAGGAGACACAGAAGGAAACAAAGGAAGAGGAAAAGACTCCGAGCCCATGGGAAACAAACGGGGAGGCTCAGGACGGAGGAAGTAATGATGGATAACCAAATGGTAAATAAAACCATAATAAACTTAACAAATCGCTCATTGTCTTTTCTGGAGAAAAGAACCCTGTGCCTAGGCTTGACATTTTTCCCAACTGAAGTGTTCAATTATTCGGACACTCGCATTGACATATTCCGTTTTATTAGAAAACTTAAACTCATAAAATGGCATAATTTAAAAGGAATGAAACGCACTGAAGGTAACAAAAGTGAAACCAGTGTTCCAACCAACCTCACTGTGGGGGATGCGGACATATTAATCACTATGCAGGAATTAGAATCCACATTGACAGATGAAATGGAGGGAAATGCATCCAATAACTTAGGGGTATTGGATATAACCACTGACAAGGCAGTAGCCACCCCTTTTAAACCCAGATCACTGTTTTATCCAAACCTCCCTCATGACAACTTAGACACATTTCATGAGGTGGTCACTAAAGCGTTACTACAATGCAAACACAGAAGGAGTTCGAAAGGGTCTAGGTCATTCAACTTATCACTTAAACAAAAGAAATTCTTTTATCATTGGCTAATGATAAAGACATTGTGGTGCGCCCTGCTGACAAAGGTGGAAACATTGTGTTGCTCAGTAGGGAAATGTATATATCGGAGGCACAAAGACAACTGGACAACAGTGTATTTTACAACAGGTGTAGCAGCAGAACGTATAATGATAGCATTGTGTACACATGGGGAAGATTGTCTGAATGGCAACAGCAAGGCATCATTGCATGGGAGGAATATTTGTTTCTTAAAAGAGACTATCCTAAATTACCCGTAATATATTTTCTCCCAAAAGTACACAAAGATGCGAAGGTCCCTCCTGGGAGGCCTATTGTATCTTCCATTGGAAGCGTATTCAAAAACATTTTGAAATACGTGGACCATTTCTTGAGGGAGTATGTAACTAAATTGCCATCATATGTTAAAGATACTAAAGATTTTTGTGTAAAATAGAAGGTATCACGTGGGAAGACGCGTACATGTTTATCACTATGGATGTAAACTCCCTTTACACAATAATTGATCATGACCAGGGAATCAGGGCATGTACTCATTTCTTGGAGGAGAGACACATCAATTATCTAGCCCACACCAACATGCTAGTAGAAATGATGTACATGTGTTTGCATAATAACATTTTCATGTTTAATGGCGATCTATACCAACAGATCCTGGGGCCAGCCATGGGCACATGTTTTGCCCCCAGTTTTGCCAACCTGTTACTTGGTCTGTGGGAGGTAGAATTGAGAGAAGACGCAAACCTCATTCCATATTTTGAAAAGGTCGTAGTGTGGCTTCCTTTCATAGACAACCTTTTTTTAATATGGAAGGGAAGTGCAGAAGAAGCACTTGGGTTTATTGATGTATTGAACAAAAATCCCTATAATATTGCACTCACACATACCATGAGCAAGAAACAAATAGATTTTTTGGATGTCAAGGTTTCAGCACGACAAGGTTCCATTGAGACTAGTCTATTCCGCAAGGATACCACAGGAAACAGTCTCCTTCATGCCCTTAGTGGCCACCCAGATACTCTTAAGTGGAGCATTCCATATGGGGAGCTACTGAGGGCAAGAAGAAACTGTAGTAGTGATGAATCGTACTACAGGGAGGAAAATGTCATGATGATAAGGTTTAAAGAAAGAGGCTATCCAGATTGGGTTTTGGATCGGGCTCAGTCCAAGATCAGAACCACAAACAGAGAAGTTCTTCTCAGATCTAAGGAAACAACTCAGGAGTCCCAGGAAACTAGGGTGATCTTAACGTACAATAGAGACTCACAAAAAATACAGAAAATACTTGCAGACAATTGGGGCATTCACAAAAGTGACACAACGGTAGGTCAAAACATCAGCGACTGACCTAAAATAACATGTAGAAGGAACCGCAGTCTTAGGGACATGTTAGTACACGGAGATATCACTGAAACCCGTAAGACCAATATATACAATTTGAAAGGTTTCTATCCCTGTGGACACTGCAAGGCGTGTAAATCAAGCCACATGGTCAAGGAATTCAGCAGACCTAATCCTGATAGAAATTATGTCATCAATCAATTCCTTACATGTAGTTCATCTTATGTGATTTACATCTTAGAATGCCCATGCGCAAAAAGATATGTAGGAAGTACCACCTTGATGGCTAAGAAACATGTATTAGAACATCTTAGGGCGATAAACAACAGAGACCCACATTATCCTGTGGCCAGACATTTTCAAAATTACCATTTGTCCAATAGTTCTCTCCTGCGCTACTATGTAATAGAACAGGTAGGGATAGGACCTAGGGGTTGAAATAGAGAACTCAAACTGAGAAAGAAGGAGTCTAGATGGATCCTTGATTTAGAGACCAGGTACCCCGGAGGGCATAACCTTGACGAGGAATTGGCAACACACCTAATAGAGGAATGAAATATTCGGATAGGATGTTAGGTGGTGTTGTATGTACACTGTTTTGTGACAAACCCATGTACCTGTGGATTTTCAGCCATGATGCTTGACAAAGTATATTATGTGCACGTAGAAATTTAAAAAGTTCATATGTTTCATATTTTCAAAACTGTGATTTTAATCGATTTCCTTTTTCTTTTCTTCTCTATTTTCACAGGCGGAAAGGAAGGGACCCACCATATGCTGACGGTCACTTCACGGGTTCCCCACCCTTTTCTTCCTCCGCTTCTGGAAATGCACGACTAAATAGATAAGATTTTTTACACTTGCTTCACTTAGTTTTTATTATCACTTGCATCCAGTGGACCTAACACATATCTATCTTGCCACTTGGTGCCAGTATAGTTTTACTATGTGCACCATATAGTTTTCATCACACAGTAGCTCCCAAGTACAGCAGTTATGGCCACATTATTGCGGATCCGTACTGTGAAAATTAATGGTATCTTGGTACTTTGATCGTACTTGTACTCCCCTTGAACCTGAGCCACTACGGCGTATGCAGGATACGTTTATACATAGGAATGTATAGGACTCCTTTTCTTCTGCCCTCTTTGCCTGTCACTCACCAATTTTACATTTGGCATTTGGTCACGAGTACGTTAATTTTAAGGTGGTATTCACACAGATGTATCAACCTTATTGTGCATCAAGCGGGCGGTATAACAGCGGAAGATGTGATTCACGTTATATTATCGCGTTATATTATTGTTAAAAAATTGTTTTTGCTGAAATCCCTTTTTTGTGCATTAAGCGGGAGTTGTAATAGTGGGAGATAAGATTCACATTACATTAATTTACTGTTGAAATCCCTTTTACGATCCATTTTCTTTTCACATGCGAATATTGTTCGGAATCCGACATAGAAATTTCTGTGAGTATAACAACACTAGGAATTATAGTGTGAGAAGTATGTTTGGATCAGAAATGTATATCTCCAAGATGGCTGCGATTTTGGGAGGATGAAACAATATTGGTGTTCGGACAGGAAGTACTAACTATGGTTTACGAGTCCCTTGTTTGTGTTTATGTCCAAGCAATGCACTATGTATAGCACTTCAGTTCAGTACTCAGTGTGTGATCAAGACTTCTGTCGAAACGCGTAACTACTGAGGATTAAACGCTACACTGCTTCTTATCTCTGAGAGCGCGTCATTATTTGATTTATTTTGGAGAAACGTTATTGCCGGGCTTTGCTCTGCCGGCATTTGCGCGCCAACGGACAATGAGCGGGGATCCAGGAATGAGCTTCGTGGTTTTCAGCATATATATATATATATACATATATATTCACTGAAAAAACTATAGGTTTCAGGCACGTTATAGTTAGAAAGTAGCATTTAAAAAACCTTAGAAATTCACGGAAAATACCATAGGTTTCAGGGACGTTATAGTTAGTTGGACCTTTCACCAGCTCGACCAGCCTCGCCCTCGCCACAGTCCCCCGCATCCGGAAAACGACCGCCGGCGGCAGATCCTTCTCCCACCTCGCCGCCAAGACCTGGAACACCCTCCCCACCAACCTCCGACAGACCCAAGACCTACTGGCCTTCAGAAGACTCCTCAAGACCTGGCTCTTCGATCAGTAGCAGCACCACCCCCCTCTTCCTCCAGCGCCTTGAGACCCTCGCGGGTATGTAGTGCGCTTTATAAGTGACATGATTGATTGATTGATTGATTCACTCGTACAAAACCAGAGAAATTCCACCGTTATAGTTAGTTCAGCTAACTATAACTTGCGCCCCTGCAATGCACTGCTGATGACGTCACATATTACATCATTCATGACATGGTCAGTGACATCACTGATGACATCACTGATGACATCTCAAATGACATCACTGATGACATCACTGATGCCAACTAGCCCACCAGGTACCTCCAGTAAGCGCCACAGAGCTGTGTTGCAGAGAGGTGTAAAAAGAGGCATGGCCTCAGACCACCTCTCTGCAACACAGCTCTGTGGCACTTACTGGAGGTACCTGGTGGGCTAGTTGGCCCTCAGGGACCCTCAGGGTGGAAGGGGACTTAATCCCCCAATTTACAATGTGCCAGGGGGCGCGTTTGCACACTTGCTATGTCAGCCCCCGCCCCCTCCCTGCACCACTGTGCAAACGCGCCCCCTGGCGCATTGTAAATTGGGGGATCAATCAATCAATCAATCACAGAATTTGTAAAGCGCACTACTTACCCGCGAGGGTCTCAAGGCGCTGGGGGAGAAAAAAGGGGGGGTGCTGCTACTGGTCGAACAACCAGGTCTTGAGTAGCCTCCTGAAGGTCAGCAGGTCTTGGGTCTGTCGTAGGCTTAGTGGAAGGGTGTTCCAGGTCTTGGCGGCGAGGTGGGAGAAGGATCTGCCGCCGGTGGTGGTTCTTCGAATGCGAGGGACAGTGGCGAGGGAGAGGTCGGCGGAGCGGTGTTGGCGGTTGGGGACGTAGAAGAGGAGTCGTGTGTTGAGGTAGGCTGGGCCAGTCTTGTGGAGTGCCTTGTGTGCGTGGATGAGGAGTTTGAAGGAGATTCTCCTGTCGACGGGGAGCCAGTGCAGGTTCCTCAGGTGGGGGGTGATGTGGCTGTGGCGTGGTACATTGAGGATCAGGCGTGCGGAGGCGTTTTGTATGCGTTGCAGTCGCTTGATGAGCTTGGCCGGGGCTCCCGCGTAGAGGGCGTTCCCATAGTCGAGTATGCTGCTGACGAGGGCCTGGGTGACTGTTCTTCTCGTGTCTGTCGGGATCCACCTGTAGATCTTGCGAAGCATGCGGAGGGTGTTGAAGCAGGAGGATGAGACTGCGTTGACTTGCTTGGCCATGGAGAGCGTTGAGTCGAGGATGACTCCCAGGTTGCGTGCGTGGTCGGTGGGTGTCGGGGCTGCTCCCAGCGTCGTTGGCCACCAGGAGTCGTCCCAGGCTGAGGGGTTGGAGCCGAGGATGAGGACCTCTGTCTTCTCCATGTTCAGTTTTAGTCGGCTGATCTTCATCCAATCGGCGACGGCCTTCATCCCTTCATGGAGGTTGGATTTGGCGGCGAGGGGTCCTTGGTGAGGGAGAGGATCAGTTGGGTGTCGTCGGCGTAGGAGATTATGTTGAGGTCGTGCTGTCTGGCGATGCGTGCGAGCGGGGCCATGTAGATGTTGAACAGTGTTGGGCTGAGGGACGATCCCTGGGGTACGCCGCAGATGATCTCGGAGGCTTCGGATCGGAATGGTGGGAGGCGGACTCTCTGGGTTCTGCCGGCGAGGAAGGAGGTGGCCCATTCCAGGGCCTTGTCTCGGATCCCTGCGTCGTGGAGGCGTGCGCGTAGAGTGCGGTGGCAGACAGTGTCGAAGGCGGCGGAGAGGTCCAGCAGGATGAGGGCTGCGGTCTCACCGTTGTCCAGCAGGATCCTGATGTCGTCGGTGGCGGCGATGAGGGCAGTCTCAGTGCTGTGGTTGCTGCGGAACCCCGATTGGGATAGGTCCAGGATTAATTCCCCTTGAGTCCTGAGGGTCCCTGGGGGCCAAGTAGCCCACCAGGTACCTCCAGTAAGCGCCACAGAGCAGCGTTGCAGAGAGGTGTAAAAAGGGGCGTGGCCTTGGAACACCTCTCTGCAACGCAGCTCTGTGGCGCATACTGGAGGTACCTGGTGGCTAGTTGGCCCCAGGGACCCTCAGTATTCAAGGGGAATAAATTCCCCAACTTACAACGCGCCAGGGGCATGTTTGCTGAGTGCTGCAGGGAGGGGCGGGGCCTCCGGCGCGATGCTGTTTTCTTTTTTCTTTTACAAGGGGGGCTGTGTGGCCACCCTTCTTTTACATTATTTGGGGCCCTGGGGACCCCATCCCCCAGGGCCTGCTCTTTTTTTTACATTTTTTTTAAAAAAACGTGAAGGGGGCCGGCCGGCCCCCATCATGAGGCTAATTTTTTCCCCGGGGACCCCACATTTCTTTCTTCTTTTTTGGAGGAGCGGGGCTGCGTGGCCCCCCTCCTTATGCCTCTATTGGACCTGGGGACCCCATCCCCCAAGGCTGTGCCTCTTTATTTATTTTTGTTTCTTAAAATTTTAATATTGAAGGGGGGCCGTGTGACCCCCTCCTGGGCCACTTCTGGCCCCGGGGACCCATCCCCTGGTGCCGGCCCTTTGTGTTGGGGACCGTGGGGGGAGCCCCAATGCCCCCACGGTCCCTGCTGGCTCCCCGCCTCCTGCGGGAGCCGGCATTGCTTTTCCACAAGGGAGCTGCTGACATGCAGCTCCCCTTGTGGAGCATAAACCTGCTTTGCTTCATTGAAGCGAGAGCAGGTTTCCCTGCTCTCGCTTCAATGAAGCAAGAGCAGGTTTCCCTGCTCTCGCTTCAATGAAGCAAAGTGGAGTTTGCTAAAGCTGGGCGGGAGCCGCACGGCTCCCGCCCTGCCATAGCAAACAGCAGTGATCCGGGGGTGGGCACCCCGGGACACTGCAGGAGCCGGGCCTGGGGGGTGGCGGTCCCCAGGGCCATCAAGGGCTCCAGGATGGGGGCCGTGCAGCCCCCCTCCCAACGTTTAAAGCCCTGGGGAGGTGGTGGTACCCGGGGCTTTGGGGTCCGTAACGGACCCCCGCATTTAAATAAAGATTGCCCCGGGGAGGTGGTGGTCCCCGGGGCATGTGGGGGGCCACGTGCCCCCCGCATACAAGTGTTAAAGCCCCGGGGAGGTGGTGGTCATCGGGGCATCGTGGGGGGTGGGAGCCCCCATGCATTTTTTTTTTAAAAAGCCCCAGGGAGGTGGCGGTCCCCAGGGCTGCAGGGGCCGGGCCCCCGCTATTATTTTTTGGGCAATGCCCCCGGGACCTGGCCCACTCGGGGGACTCATTTAATAAAAGCGCAGGAACCCGCGCTTCATTTTTAAAAATAATTTCGGCTGGATTCGCGACCCCAACGCGAATTCCAACCGAAATTATAAAAATAAAAAATACTTTTTTGGGCCCTGAGCAGGCCTAGGGGGTCAGGGTGTTTCTACCCTGCCCTCTTTTCTTCATTTTACACTTTGTTTCACTGTTTTCTTATGACTCGGTTCTACCAAGTCACAAAATGGCTGCCAGCAGTTCCTGGTTTGGAGTATTGGCAGCCAATGAGAATGTAGCTTGTGCTCGGGAGGGTTCACGAACCCACCGCGTCCACAGATATCGAAACTTTTTCTTTTTCTAATTTCTCAGGAACTACTGAACGGATTTACACCATTTAAAAAAAGGACTCTTTCTGAACCAAGACCTACCTTTTTGCCAAATTTGGTGTAATTCTGTTCATCCTAACTATAACTACCTACTGGCGACCGCCAGCAGGTAATATATATATATTTATATATAGTTATAGTTAGGACCTTGTTTCTATTCAAAAAGCGATTTTTCTTTTGCCAATATCTTTGGTGCCGTTTGACGAATCTTCGCGAAATTTTCAAAACTAATGGCCCGCTCCGGTCAGCTCCTGTTTTGAAAGTTTCGGGGTGATTCGTCAAGCGGGGCCGAGAAAAAAGGTGGGTCCCAAAACACATTTTCCCCTATGTTAATTTCTATAGGAAACTTTAGACACGGCTACAGCCCGAACTGCTGAACGGAATTACACCAAATTTGGCAAAAAGGTAGCTATTGGTTCAGAAAGCAAACTTTTTTTAAAATGGTGTCAATCCGTTCAGTAGTTTCTAAGACATTCAAAAATAAAAAAATATCGATATCTGGGCGGAGCCTAACCACACATCTCATTGTGAGATCTGATTGGCTGTCAGCACTTCATCCTGGAATTGCTGGCAGCCATCTTGGGACCAATATACATGATAGCATCCCATTGAAATGCATTGTAGTGGATAGAAGATTTTGAGGTTCACCAAAAGGAGAACTATAAAGGGCGATAACAGACTTTAGTTACATTAGAATTCATTTGTTGATGGTACCATACTAGTTTTAGGAATTGTGGTGTGTTCTAAGGTGATTTTACCCTGTGAAAAACCTTCTGCTGGGATATCATGAATCATGTTTAAGAGAAAACTATTTTCTCATGCTTGACCCATAGAGGTTTGGAAGGTGCTCCAGAAGCTAAAATGAGAGCATATTTTCTGTAAATTCACATTATCTTTCTCAGTCATGTGAGAATGAAGTCTGACATTCTCAGTAAAACATGTACATCCAACAAGGGCAGAGACTGTCAGTTGATTCCTTTGTGTTCTACTGCAGCTTCCCAGAGTGTTCTTAAGAACTACTAGAGCGCTAACAGCCTTACTTATGACAAACGTATGGCACACCTGAAGGCATCTTGATTGGAATAAACTGGTAACACTTAAAACATTTAATTTAAAAAGGAACAAAATGATGGTGTTCATTTTGTCATAGAAATTATAGTTAGTGCTGTAGAAAAGAAAAATTAGGACATATTTTAAGTGAGATCTCAAATATCTTCCTGTTATATTTCAACAGGCGCAGCCTGTCAGTTGATTCCTTTGTGTTCTACTGCAGCTTCCCAGAGTGTTCTAAAGAACAACTAGAGCGCTAACAGTCTTACTTATGACAAAATTATGGCACACCGGAAGCCATCTTGATTGGAATAAACTGGTAACACTTAAAACATTTAATTTAAAAAGGAACAAAATGAGGGGGTTTATTTTGGCATAGAATTTATGGTTAGTGCTGTAGAAAGAAACATTAGGACATGTTTTAAGTGAGATCTCAAATATCTTCCTGTTATATTTCAACAGGAGCAGCCTGTCAGTTGATTCCTTTGTGTTCTACTGCAGCTTCCCAGAGTGTTTTAAAGAACAACTAGAGCGCTAACAGTCTTACTTATGAAAAAATATGGCACACCTGAAGCCATCTTGATTGGAATAAACTGGTAACACTTAAAACATTTCATTTAAAAAGGAACAAAATGAGGGGGTTCATTTTGCCATAGAAATTAGTGCTGTAGAAAGAAAAATTAGGGCATGTTTTAAGTAAGATCTCAAATCCTCTTCTATTTCATTAGAAAATTCTGACATGCAGACTGAAACAATCACTTTCAATACCAGCAGTAGACTTCCAGTTAACTCCCTGGTGAGCAGTAGCTTTACTACAGTGATCTAATGAGCAACTAGAGTGCCAACATTCTGAATTTATGGCAAATGTGTGACACATCTGAATGCCTTCTTGATAGAATCAAAGTAAAAAACTGAAAGCATTTCCTACTGAGGAGACTGCAGTAAATGAGGAAATTAGGAAACTTGATAACAAATAAGTCTCCCAAGATGGCCACCAGAGAAAAAAGAGCCAAAATGTAGCACAAATATCACCCAGATGTAGCCCACATATAGCCCAATGACAGAAGTGCGCAAAACACTTTTTATTTTTTGTTTTTTTGCAGTTTTATATAGTGCAGAATGGTCAGGTATTGGAGCGTTGCTCTTACTTGGACCCCTTATTGCGTATTTTGCACGAAGTACATGAGATTGATCTTGTGAAACATTGAACTTTACTATTCTGTTAAACTGAAGTTGCTCTGAACCGGGCTTTGTAACACCCGTTTTTATCTACTGGTTTTAATTAATTCTCACTGTATTGTATTAAGAAAGAGGATTTACTGTTTTTATGTACACTTTTATGATCTATGTTTCTAAATCAGATCGAATAAAGTTTAATGAATTTAATTGAAGTCTCCCAAGATGGCCACCAGAGAAAAAGGAGCCCAAATGTAGCACAAATATCACCCAGATGTAGCCCACGTATAGCCTAATGACATAAGTGTGGAAAACACTTTTTCTCCTTTTTTTTTGTAGTTTTATATAGTGCAGGCTGGTCAGATATTGGAGTGCTTTACATGAGCATTGGTTACATCATACAAGGACAAACTCATTTTGGTTGTAGGCATGGGGAGATTAAGTGATTTGACCAGAATCACAGAATGTCAAGCTGAAGCAGAAACCCCAACTTGGTTCCCCAGTTGCAAAGGTTTCAGGGACGTTATAGTTATTTGGACATTTCACTAGTACAAAACCAGAGAAATTTGCCCGTTATAGTTAGTTGAGCTAACTATAACTCGCGCCCCGCAATGCACTGCTGATGATGTCACATATTACATCATTCATGACATGGTCAGTGACATCACTGATGACATCACTGATGACATCTCAAATGACATCACTGATGACATCATCCAGTGACTATGTGTTTCTGTAAAGGTTAAATATGTTTTATATATATATATATATATATATATATATATATATATATATATATATATATATATATATATATATATATATATATATATATTATCTACTGGCGGTCGCCAGTAGATAGTTATAGTTAGGACCTATTATCCATAGGAAATCCGCGACATTCTATTTGAAATAACGTTGGCACCGGTTGACGAATCTTCGTGAAAGTTTCCAACTTGTTGGGGCGCTCCGGTCCGCTCCTATCCTGAAAGTCTCGGGGTGATACGTCAAGCGGGGGCCAAGAAAAAAGGGGGGTCCCAAAACGGGTTTTCGCCATTCATTTTTCCATAGGAACCTTTAGTCGCAGCTACAGCCCGAACTGCTGAACGGAATTACACCAAATTTGGCAAAGAGGTAGCCCTTGGTTCAGTGTCGTGCCTTTTGCTTAAATGGTGTAAATCCGTTCAGTAGTTCCTGAGAAAATCAAAAGTAAAGTCACATATATATCTATGGACGAGTAGGGTCCGCGTACCCTCCCGATCACGAGCTGTATGCTAATTGGCTGTCAAGTGGCTGTCAACACTCCAAATCAGGAAGTGTTGGCAGCCATTTTATCCCTCGGTAGAACCGAGGGACAGAAACAAGTGCGCAAAGCACAAAAGGGGGCAGGGTAGAAACACCCTGACCCCTATATCTGCTCAGGGGTCCCACAAGGACCCCTGGGCAGAAAAAGCATATTTTATTTTTAATCGGCGGGATGCGCTTAGGGTGCGCGAATCGCGCCGAGAAAAAAAAAAAAAAGCACAAGAAACACGTCGCCAAACGCAACAAGGGGGCAGGGTAGAAACACCCTGACCCCCTAGGTCTGCTCAGGGGGTCCCACAAGGACCCCTGGGCAGAAAAAGCATTTTTTGTAAAATCGGCGGGATGCGCTCAGGGTGCGCGGATCCCGCCGATAAAAAATCGAAGCGCGGTCTTCCGCGCTTCGATGTTAATTGCCCCGGGTGGGCCAAGTCCCGGGGGCATGGTGGGGGTTAAATTTAATGTGGGGGCCTCTAAGGCCCCCAAGCCCGGGGACCGCCACCCCCGGGGCTTTCAAAAATAATGGTGCGGGAGGGCTCTTGGCCCTCCCACAGCCCGGGGACCGCCACCCCCGGGGCTTTTTTTTTTATTATTTTGACCTGTGTGGGGGCTCCAGCCCCCACATGCCCCAAGGACCGCCACCTCCCTGGGGCACTAAAGATTTGAATATGGGGGTCTGTTACGAACCCCCAAAGCCCCGGGGACCACCACCTCCCCGGGGCTTTGAAATGGTTGGGAGGGGGGCCGCGCGGCCCCCCTCCTGGAGCCCTTGATGGCCCTGGGGACCGCCACCCCCCAGGGCCGGCTCCTGCAGTGTCCCGGGGTGCCTACCCCCGGGACACTCTAGTTTGCTATGACAGGACGGGAGCATCGCGGCTCCCGTCCTGTCATAGCACACTTGGTTTGCATTTTGAAAGAGAGAGCAGGAAACCTGCTCTCTCTTTCAAAATGCAACCCAATAGCTTTCCACATGGGGAGCAGCATGTTAGCTGCTCCCCATGTGGACAAGCAATGCCGGCTCCCGTAGGACACGGGGAGCCGGCGGGACTGTGGGTGGATTGGGGACCCCCCCAGAGTCCCCAACCAGAGGCCAGGCCCCGGGGGATGGGATCCCCGGGGCCATAAGTGGGCAGGGAGGGGGGCCACGCAGCCCCCCTCCCCAAATAAAAAACAATTTAAAAAAAAGGGCAAGGCCGGCCCCGGGGGATGGGGTCCCCGGGGCCAATACAGGCCCAGGGAAAGGGGGCCACGCGGCCCCCTTCCCGTTTTTTTTTTAAATTTAAAAAAAAAATTAAATGCTTAGGCCCCGGGGGATGGGGTCCCCGGGGCCAAAAGTGGCCAAGGGAAGGGGGGCCACGCAGCCCCCCTCCCATTAATGTCACTGACCATGTCATGAGTGATGTAATATGTGACGTCATCAGCAGTGCATTGCGGGGCGCGAGTTATAGTTAGCTGAACTAACTATAACAGGGGAATTTCACGGGTTTTGTACGAGTGCAATGTCCAACTAACTATAACTTTCCCTAAAACCTATGGTTTTTTCAGTGAATATATATATATATATATATATATATATATATATATATATATATATATATATATATATTCACTGAAAAAACGTAGGTTTCAGACATGTTATAGTTAGGAATTAGCATTTAAAAACCTTTGAAATTCACTGAAAAAACCATAGATTTCAGATAAGTTATAGTTAGAAATTAGCATTTAAAAAACCTTTGAAATTCACTGAAAAAACCATAGGTTTTAGGGACAGTTATAGTTAGTTGGACATTGCACTCGTACAAAACCCGTGAAATTCCCCGTTATAGTTAGTTCAGCTAACTATAACTCGCGCCCCGCAATGCACTGCTGATGACGTCACATATTACATCACTCATGACATGGTCAGTGACATCACTGATGACATCACTGATGACATCTCAAATGACATCACTGATGACATCATCCAGTGACTGTGTGTTTCTCTAAAGTTTAAATATTTTTAATATATATAGGGAAAGGCGTATTGAAGAATGAGTGGGTGTATAAGTGTGTGTATGGATGATTTAGTAGGTGCGTGACTAATTCTATAAGTGAGTGATTAAACGTATCTTACTGAATGCATGGGTTAGTGACTAAACTGGGTTAATGTCTGTATCTGTCTGTTGCTGTGTAAGTGGCTGCATGGGTTTGTAAATAGCTACATGAGTGTCTATAAGAGTTATTGATTTGTTGTCTGAGTATCTGTATGGGTGCCTGAGTGTTTGTGTGGATGGGGTGTGTGCGACTGTGCATAGATGTGTGAGTGGGTGATTCACTGGGTGGATGGTTTCAAGAGTGCATCTGTGATAGACTGTATGGGTGGGTAAGTGTGTGTAAGAGTGTGTTAGTGAGTGAATGTATGTCCCAGTGGTACATGTGTGAGTAACTACATATGTGAAAGGCAGTATATATGTGTATTGGAGTATATAAATAGCTATAAGCGAGAGTGAGTGATTGTGATAGTGGCTGTATGGATGAGTGTGTGCTTGTATCAGTGATTGCATAAGAGCATAACAATGTGCTAGTATTTGTATGATTAAGTGAGCTGGTGTGTGTATAACTGTATAGGTGAGTAAATGGCAGTGTGTTTAATTATTTGCATGACTGACTAGGTGTGTGAGTACCTCTATGGATGAGTGGCGGTGTTTGAGTGTCTATATAGGAGTAAGAGTGCATATGATTGTCCTGTACTGAGTGACCATAAGTATGAGTGACTGTACGGGTGAGTGAGTGGATGTGTGTGTGTAGACCTAAGAATCAGTGAGTGGGTATGTAGTTATTGGTGTTGGAGTGTCTATGGTTTTGCGAATGGCAGTCTGTAATTTAGATTGGGTGTATCAAAGGTTATATTAGGGTGTGAGGAGGTGAATCAGATTATCACGTGGATGATGTCATCAGTGATGTCATTTGAGATGTCATCAGTGATGTCATCAGTGATGTCACTGACCATGTCATGAGTGATGTAATATGTGACGTCATCAGCAGTGCATTGCGGGGCGCGAGTTATAGTTAGCTGAACTAACTATAACGGGGAATTTCACGGGTTTTGTACGAGTGCAATGTCCAACTAACTATAACTGTCCCTAAAACCTATGGTTTTTTCAGTGAATTTCAAAGGTTTTTAAATGCTAATTTCTAACTATAACTTATCTGAAACCTATGGTTTTTTCAGTGAATTTCAAAGGTTTTTAAATGCTAATTCCTAACTATAACATGTCTGAAACCTACGGTTTTTTCAGTGAATTTCAAAGGTTTTGTAAATGACAATTTTTAAATGTATTAATTGTTATATTAATTTTTTCATACTGATTTATTACATTTTTAGATTTTTTTTTTTACATATTTTATTTTTTAAATTACATTGTAATTACATTATACATTACATTACAAAAAATACTTTCTCAGAATGAATTACTTTAGTTTAAATACTTTGCACATAGGCAATAGACTTTTAAGTACAGTAGTTACAGTTGTTGCAATGGGCACCACATTTTCAAACACAATGCAACATTCAGCTCAATGTGAATTTCTAGTTAAATGCAATTAGTTACTTTATGGATTACTTTTCTAACCACAGGACTGGATCCTAGATTCAGTCCTGGTACATCTCCTGTAAACAGTTGAGTAAAAGCGTTTTGGTTACAGTCGTGATTTTTAAGGAATATTATTGTATTTTAAAAGTTAACACTTAGAAACTTTTTCTCATAGAATCACCAATGTTATCCTATGGAAGGAAATTCACTTAGCAGGTAAAAACTGTTATCGTTACTTTTTCTTACTCAGTGTTGGATCCTGGATCCAGCACTGGTGCATCTCCTGTAAACAGTTGAAAGAATGCGTTTAAGTCATACAGGCGATTTTTAAGGAATATTTGTAGTTTGTGAAAATCGACACTTTGAAACTTTTCTGCTGAAAACCAGACAATGGATTCCTATGGAAGAAAATATAATTTACTGGTAAGTACGGTTAAAATTACTTTTCAGGACCAGTACTGGTCTGAAAGATGCAGCACTGAGGTCTCTCCTGATAACAGGTGAGTAAATCGAAATTCGTATTTCGGCTGATTTTAGAGGAATATTTGTATGTTTCAAAGATCAACACTTAGAAACTTTTTCAGCAAAAAGCAGGCAATGATATCCTATGGAAGGAAATTCAAGTTACTGGTAAGTACGGTTAAAATTACTTTTGAGGATCAGTACTGGCCTGAAGGATGCAGCACTGAGGTCTCTCCTGATAACAGGTGAGTAAATCGGGATTCGTATTTCGGCTGATTTTAGAGGAATATTTTAAAGTTCCAAAACTCCACACTTAGAAGAATTTCCAAGTGAAACCAGTCAATGTTAGCCTATGGAAGGAAATTCAAGTTACTGGTAAGTACGGTTAAAATTACTTTTCAGGACCAGTACTGGGCTGAAAGATACAGCACTGAGGTCTCTCCTTATAACAGGTGAGTAAATTGGAATTCGTATTTCGGCTGATTTTAGAGGAATATTTGTATGTATCAAAAATCAACACTTAGAAACTTTTTCAGCAAAAAGCAGGCAATTATATCCTATGGAAGGAAATTCAAGTTACTGGTAAGTATGGTTAAAATTACTTTTGAGGATCAGTACTGGGCTGAAAGATGCAGCACTGAGGTCTCTCCTGATAACAGGTGAGTAAATCGGAATTCGTATTTCGGCTGATTTTAGAGGAATATTTTAAAGTTCCAAAACTCCACACTTAGAAGAATTTCCAAGTGAAACCAGTCAATGTTAGCCTATGGAAGGAAATTCAAGTTACTGGTAAGTACGGTTAAAATTACTTTTCAGGACCAGTACTGGGCTGAAAGATACAGCACTGAGGTCTCTCCTGATAACAGGTGAGTAAATCGGAATTCGTATTTCGGCTGATTTTAGAGGAATATTTTAAAGTTCCAAAACTCCACACTTAGAAGAATTTCCAAGTGAAACCAGTCAATGTTAGCCTATGGAAGGAAATTCAAGTTACTGGTAAGTACGGTTAAAATTACTTTTCAGGATTAGTACTGGGCTGAAAGATGCAGCACTGAGGTCTCTCCTGATAACAGGTGAGTAAATCAGAATTCGTATTTCGGCTGATTTTAGAGGAATATTTGCACAATGGTGAAGGGAGGGGCGGGGCCTGAGGTGACATCTGTGCAAACGCGCCCCGTGGCGCGTTTTAAGTTGGGGGATTAAGTCCCCTTGAATCATGAGGGTCCCTATGGGCCAACTAGCCCACCAGGAACCTCCAGTATGCGCCAGGGGCTGCGTTGCAGAGACATGTACAGAGGCCACACCCCTTTTACACCTCTCTGCAACGCAGCTCTGTGGCGCTTTCTGGACGTACCTGTTGGGCTAGTTGGCCCCAGGGACCCTCAGGATTGAAGGGATTTAATTCCCCATCTTAAAACGCGCCACGGGGCCTGTTTGCACACATGTCACCTGAAGCCCCGCCCCTCCCTTCACCACTGTGCAAACGCGCCCCGTGGCGCATTTTAAGTCGGGGGATTAACTCCCCTTGAATCCTGAGGGTCCCTGGGGTGCAACTAGCCCACCATATACCTCCAAAAGCGCCACAGAGCTGCGTTGCAGAGAGGTGTAAAAGGGCGTGGCCTCTGTACACCTCTCTGCAAGGCAGCCCCTGGCGCATACTGGAGGTTCCTGGTGGGCTAGTTGGCCCCAGGGACCCCCAGTATTCAAGGGGAATTGTTCCCCTCTGCAAACGCGCCAGGGGCGCGTTTGAAGAGTGGTGAAGGAAGGGGCGGGGCCTGCGGGCCCGATCGTTTTTTTTGTTTGTTTTTTTCCCCTGAAGGGGGGCTGTGTGGCCCCCTTCCTTTTCCTATTTTTAGGCCCTGGGGACCCCATCCCCCAGGGCCTTACCCCTTTTTTTTAAATTAAAATTAAAAAAAAAAAACGGGAAGGGGGCCGCGTGGCCCCCCTTCCCTGGGCCTGTATTGGCGTGAGTTATAGTTAGCTCAACAAACTATAACAGCCGAATTTCTATGGTTTTGTACGAGTGAAATGTGTAAGTAACTATAACGTCCCTGAAACCTATGGTTTTTTCAGTGAATATAAATATATATATATATATATACATATATATATATTGTCTACTGGCGGTCGCCAGTAGATAGTTATAGTTACAACCTATTATCCATAGGAAATCCGCGACATTCTATTTGAAATAACTCTCTTGCCGGTTGACGTATCTTCGCAAAATTTTCAAACTTTGTGGGGCGCTCCGGTCCGCTCCTACCCTGAAAGTCTCGGGGGATTCGTCAAGCAGGGGCCGAGAAAAAAGGGGGTCCCAAAACGCGTTTTCCCCATGCAATTTTCCATAGGAAACTTTAGACACGGCTACAGCCCGAACTGCTGAACGGAATTACACCAAATTTGGCAAAGAGGTAGTTCTTGGTTCAGAAAGAACCCTGTTTGTTAAATGGTGTAAATCCGTTCAGTAGTTGCTGAGAAAATCAAAAGAAAAAAGATAGGTATATCTAGGGCTGCGGATCCTCCCGAGCACGAGCTTTATGTTAATTGGCTGTCAACACTCCAAATCAGGAAGTGTTGGCAGCCATTTTGTCCTCGGTAGAACCGAGGGACAGAAACAAGTGCGCAAAGCGCACAAAGGGGCAGGGTAGAAACACCCTGACCCCTAGGTCTGCTCAGGGGGTCCCACAAGGACCCCTGGGCAAAAAAAAAATTTTTTTTTTTAAAAAATCGGCAGGATGCGCTCAGGGAGCGCGAACCCTGCCGAAAAAAAATATCGAAGCGCGGTCTCCCGCGCTTCGATGTTATTGGCCCCGGGTGGGCCAAGTCCCGGGGGCATGCTGGGGGTTCATTTTATGTGTGGGGGCCTCTAAGGGCCCCCAAGCCCCGGGGACCACCACCCCCGGGGCTTTATGGATAATGGTGCGGGAGGGCTCTGAGCCCTCCCGCAGCCCCGAGGACCACCACCTCCCCTGGGCTTCTTTTTTATATTTGAAAAACCTGTGTGGGGGCTCCAGCCCCCACACGCCCGGGACCACCACCTCCCGGGGCACTAAGAAAAATGAAAATGGGGGTCCGTTTTGGACCCCAAGCCCCGGGGACCACCACCTCCCGGGGCTTTCTCGATGTAGGGAGGGGGCCGTGCAGCCCCCTCCTGGAGCCTGTGGTGGCCCTGGGGACCGCCACCCCCAGGGCCGGCTCCTGCAGTGTCCCGGGGTGCCTACCCCCGGGACACTGCTGTTTGCAATGACAGGACGGGAGCCTCGCGGCTCCCGTCCTGTCATTGCAAACTTGCTTTGGATATTGGAAGAGAGAACAGGAAACCTGCTCTCTCTTCCAATATCCAAAGCCGATTGCTTTCCACATGGGGAGCTGCATCTTAGCAGCTCCCCATGTGTAGCAATGCCGGCTCCCGTAGGACACGGGGAGCCGGCGGGACTGTGGGGGCTTGGGGACCCCCACAGTCCCCAACGAGAGGCCAGGCCCCGGGGGATGGGGTCCCCGGGGCCATAAGTGGCCATGGAGGGGGCCACGCAGCCCCCTCCCCAAAGTAAAAAAAAAAACAAAGTGCAAGGCCGGCCCCGGGGATGGGGTCCCCGGGGCCTTAAATGGCCTGAGGAGGGGGCCACGCAGCCCCCTCCTAATAAAAACAAAAAGAGGCCATGCCCCGGGGATGGGGTCCCTGGGGCCAATACAGGCCCAGGGAAGGGGGCCACGCGGCACCCTTCCCGTTTTTTTTTAATTTTAATTTAAAAAAGGGGTAAGGCCCTGGGGGATGGGGTCCCCAGGGCCTAAAAATAGGAAAAGGAGGGGGCCACACGGCCCCCTTCAGGAAAAAAAAAAAAACGATCGGGCCCGCAGGCCCCGCCCCTTCCTTCACCACTCTGCAAACGCGCCCCTGGCGCGTTTGCAGAGGGGAACAATTCCCCTTGAATACTGGGGGTCCCTGGGGCCAACTAGCCCACCAGGAACCTCCAGTATGCGCCAGGGGCTGCCTTGCAGAGAGGTGTACAGAGGCCACGCCCTTTTACACCTCTCTGCAACGCAGCTCTGTGGCGCTTTTGGAGGAACATGGTGGGCTAGTTGAACTCCAGGGACCCTCAGGATTCAAGGGAGTTAATCCCCGACTTAAAACGCACCACGGGGCGCGTTTGCACAGTGGTGAAGGGAGGGGCGGGGCTCAGGTGACATGTGTGCAAACAGGCCCCGTGGCGCGTTTTAAGATGGGGAATTAAATCCTCTTCAATCCTAAGGGTCCCTGGGGGCCAACTAGCCCAACAGGTACGTCCAGAAAGCGCGACAGAGCTGCGTTGCAGAGAGGTGTAAAAGGGGTGTGGCCTCTGTACATGTCTCTGCAACGCAGCCCCTAGCGGATACTGGAGGTTCCTGGTGGGCTAGTTGGCCCGTAGGGACCCTCATGATTCAAGGGGACTTAATCCCCCAACTTAAAACGCGCCACGGGCGCGTTTGCACAGATGTCACCTCAGGCCCCGCCCTCCCTTCACCATTGTGCAAATATTCCTCTAAAATCAGCCGAAATCCGAATTCTGATTTACTCACCTGTTATCAGGAGAGACCTCAGTGCTGCATCTTTCAGCCCAGTACTGGTCCTGAAAAGTAATTTTAACCGTACTTACCGGTAACTTGAATTTCCTTCATAGGCTAACATTGACTGGTTTCACTTGGAAATTCTTCTAAGTGTGGAGTTTTGGAACTTTAAAATATTCCTCTAAAATCAGCCGAAATACGAATTCCGATTTACTCACCTGTTATCAGGAGAGAACCCAGTGCTGCATCTTTTAGCCCAGTACTGATCCTCAAAAGTAATTTTAACCGTACTTACCAGTAACTTGAATTTAATTCCATAGGATATCATTGCCTGCTTTTTGCTGAAAAAGTTTCTAAGTGTTGATTTTTGAAACATACAAATATTCCTCTAAAATCAGCCTAAATCCGAATTCTGATTTACTCACCTGTTATCAGGAGAGACCTCAGTGCTGCATCTTTCAGCCCAGTACTGGTCCTGAAAAGTAATTTTAACCGTACTTACCAGTAACTTGAATTTCCTTCCATAGGCTAACATTGACTGGTTTCACTTGGAAATTCTTCTAAGTGTGGAGTTTTGGAACTTTAAAATAGTCCTCTAAAATCAGCCGAAATACGAATTCCGATTTACTCACCTGTTATCAGGAGAGTCCTCAGTGCTGCATCTTTCAGCCCAGTACTGATCCTCAAAAGTAATTTTAACCGTACTTACCAGTAACTTGAATTTCCTTCCATAGGAATCCATTGTCTGGTTTTCAGCAGAAAAGTTTCAAAGTGTCGATTTTCACAAACTACAAATATTCCAAAAAAATCGCCTGTATGACTTAAACGCATTCTTTCAACTGTTTACAGGAGATGCACCAGTGCTGGATCCAGGATCCAACACTGAGTAAGAAAAAGTAACGATAACAGTTTTTAACTTCTAAGTGAATTTCCTTCCATAGGATAACATTGGTGATTCTATGAGAAAAAGTTTCTAAGTGTGAACTTTTAAAGTACAATAATATTCCTTAAAAATCACGACTGTAACCAAAACGCTTTTACTCAACTGTTTACAGGAGATGTCCCAGGACTGAATCTAGGATCCAGTAATGTGGTTAGAAAAGTAATCCATAAAGTAACTAATTGCATTTAACTATAAATTCACATTGAGCTGAATGTTGCATTGTGTTTGAAAATGTGTTGCCCATTGCAACAACTGTAACTACTGTACTTAAAAGTCTATTGCCTATGTGCAAAGTAATTAAACTAAAGTAATTCATTCTGAGAAAGTATTTTTTGTAATGTAATGTATAATGTAATTACTATGTAATTTAAAAAATAAAATATGTAAAAAAAATTGTTTCTAAAAATTTGGAAATCAGTATGAAAAAAATTTATATAACAATTAATACATTTAAAAATTGTCATTTACAAAACCTTTGAAATTCACTGAAAAAACTGTAGGTTTCAGACATGTTATAGTTACAAATTAGCATTTAAAAAACCTTGGAAATTCACTGAAAAAACCATAGGTTTCAGGGACGTTATAGTTACAAATTAGCATTTAAAAAACATTTGAAATTCACTGAAAAAACCATAGGTTTTAGGGACAGTTATAGTTAGTTGGACATTGCACTCGTACAAAACCCGTGAAATTCCCCCGTTATAGTTAGTCCAGCTAACTATAACTCGCGCCCCTGCAATGCACTGCTGATGACGTCACATATTACATCACTCATGACATGGTCAGTGACATCACTGATGACATCACTGATGACATCTCAAATGACATCACTGATGACATCATCCACGTGATAATCTGATGCACCTCCTCACACTCTAATATAACCTTTGATACACCCACTCTAAATTACAGACTGCCATTCGCAAAACCATAGACACTCCAACACCAATAACTACATACCCACTCACTGATTCTTAGGTCTACGCACACATCCACTCACTCACCCGTACAGTCACTCATACTTACGGTCACTCAGTACAGGACTATCATATGCACTCATACTCCTATATAGACACTCAAACACCGCCACTCATCCATAGAGGTACTCACACACCTAGTCAGTCATGCAAATAATTAAACACACTACCATTTACTCACCTATACAGTTATACACACACCAGCTCACTTACTCATACAAATAGTAGCACATTCTTACGCTCTTATACAATCACTGATACAAGCACACACTCATCCATACAGCCAATATCACAATCACTCACTCTCAGCTATAGCTATTTATATACTCCAACACACATATATACTGCCTTTCACATATGTAGTTACTCACACATGTACCACTGGGACATACATTCACTCACTAACACACTCTTACACACACTTACCCACCCATACAGTCTATCACAGTTGCACTCTTGAAACCATCCACCCAGTGAATCACCCACTCACACATCTATGCACAGAGTTGCACACACCCCTCCCACACAAACACTCAGGCACCCATACAGATACTCAGACAAGCATTCAATAACTCATATAGACACTCATGTAGCTATTCACAAACACATGCAGCCACTTACACAGCAACAGACAGACGGATACAGACATTCACCCAGTTTAGTCACTAACCCATGCATTCAGTAAGATACGTTAAATCACTCACTTATAGTCAGTCACGCACCTACTAAATCATCCATACAGACACTTACACACCCACTCATTCTTCAATACGTCTTTTCCTATATATATTAAAAATATTTAAACTTTACAGAAACACACAGTCACTGGATGATGTCATCAGTGATGTCATCAGTGATGTCATTTGAGATGTCATCAGTGATGTCACTGACCATGTCATGAGTGATGTAATATGTGACGTCATCAGCAGTGCATTGCGGGGCGCGAGTTATAGTTAGCTGGACTAACTATAACGGGGAATTTCACGGGTTTTGTACGAGTGCAATGTCCAACTAACTATAACTGTCCCTAAAACCTATGGTTTTTTCAGTGAATATATATATATATATATATATATATATATATGCCAAGGTGTATTGAAGAATGAGTGGGTGTATAAGTGGATGAATAGATGATTTAGTAGGTGCGTGAATGACTGTATAAGTGAGTGATTAATCGTGTCTTACTGTTTGCATGGATTAGTGACTAAACTGTGTGAATGTCTGTATTAGTCTGTCAGTTGGTGTGTAAGCGACTGCATGTGTTGGTGAGTAGCTACATGAGTGTCTATATGGGTTATTGATTGGTTGTCTGAGTATCTGTATGGATGCCTGAGTATCTTTGTGGGTGGATGGGGGGTGTGTGTCTCTGTGCATAGATGTGTGAGAAGGTGATTCACTGGGTGTATGGGTTCAAGAGTGTATCTGTGAAGGGCTGTATGGGTGGGTGAAAGTATGTATGGGTGTGTTGGTGAGTGAATGGATGTCTCAGTGGTACATGTGTCAGTAACTACATATGTGAAAGGCAGTATATGTGAGTGTTGGAGTATATAAATGACTATATGTGAGAGTGAGTGATTGTGAGAGTGGCTGTTTGGATGAGTGTGTGCTTGTGCCAGTGATTGTAGAAGAGAGTAAGTATGTGTTAGTATCTGTATGAGTAAGTGAAGTGGTGTGTGTATAACTGTATAGGTGAGTAAATGGGAGTGTGATTGATTCTTTGCATGACTGACTAGGTGTGTAAGTAACTTTATGGATGTGTGGCGGTGTGTGAGTGTCTGTATAGGTATATGAGTGCAAATGATAGTGCTGTATTGATAAGTGACTGCATGTATGAATGACAGTATGGGTGAATGAGTGGACGTGTGTGTAGACGTAGGAATCAGTGAGTGGGTATGTAGTAACTGGTATTGGTGTGTCTATGGTTTCGAAAATGTTAGTCCATATTTTAGAGTGGGTGTATCAAAGGTTATCACGTGGATGATGTCATCAGTGATGTCATCAGTGATGTCATTTGAGATGTCATCAGTGATGTCACTGACCATGTCATGAATGATGTAATATGTGACGTCATCAGCAGTGCATTGCGGGGGCGCGAGTTATAGTTAGCTCATCTAACTATAACGGGCGAATTTCTCTGGTTTTGTACTAGTGAAATGTCCAACTAACTATAACGTCCCCGAAACCTATGTTTTTTTCAGTGAATATATATATATATGTATATATTCCCATAGATAGAAATTCCTCAGATTTTTGATTTTTAATAACTTTGCTACCATTTTATGATTCACCACAATGCTTTGTAGACCCATTCATTTTTCTAGCTTGGCGGATGATGTAAAGTTTCACAATTATTCATGAAGGGGTCCTAAAACACGTTTTTCCACCAATGCATATTCCATACACAGATGTAGCGGAAAAATGGTTGAATGTATTGCCATTAAATTTGGCATGAATATAGATTATGGTGTGGAAAGGATACATTTTGGTATTGGAAGTGAATTGGTTCAGTAGTTTTGAAGTTGTAAGGCACAAAATCTTAGTGATACATTGGGCCACAGCAAATCTTTAGTAGTGCTGTTGTATACTGTAGTACCTGGCCATGACAAACCACAATCTGATTGGTTAATGAAAGCCCTTGCAAAATGAAAAGGCAGCCAAATTGTTTTTTCCACACTTTGCCTGTGTTTTGGGTTTCCTAGTAAATTATAGAGCGTTACTGTAGATGGCAAGTACAGGAATGAATGACCTACGTAATAAAACTCTGTATGGTCAGGGAAAAGTAGTTTTATGTATTTGTATAATTTTTTTTAAGTTTACAGCTGCATTGGAATATTTGATAACTAGATGGGAAATGAAAGGCATTTTTTTAATCTAAAAAGCTAAGACTGTCTTGTTGACATATCTTCAAGTATTTTCATTATTTAGCAGCTTTCAGACTGGAGCACTTCCACTTTTGTCTATGACAAATGTTGGAGAACACAAAATATGTATTTGGAAACATGCACATCAGGGGGGAAAAGGTCTCCTTTGTGTCAATTTCTAGTCTAACCCCAGTTAAGTGGCTTATATCATTGCCCCCTCAGTGTGTGACCATACAATGCGGATGTCACATGCATTAACAGGTGAAAGTAGAGGGAGTATCTGATTCCATCTCAAACCTCTTTCACCAATCCATGTAATTTCTACTCCTCTCACACCCAAATCTGCTTCAAAATCTGTTGTCTTGACATGCTGTCTGGTCTCAAAAATGTAACTGTGCCCAACAAGCATTTTGCACCTGCACACACATACAAGAATGAGAAACACAGAGGAAGACAAACAAATATATACAGAGTCAAATAATTGGCAAGTAAGAAAGAAGATTATATCAACAACCTCATTATGAAAAGAGGTCTATGATGGCCTTAAATTCAATTTGGGCTACTCATGTAACCCATAACAACCAAAAAACAAAATGAACTAAGAAAATAAACTAGTCTGCACCACACTGAACTTTCACAAGTATTAGAAAGGCTTCAGAAACATGCATTTGTGGTCACATGTCAATAAAAAACAATTGATGTGATTGGTTGTTAAAAGAAAGCGCAAAATAAACACTGCCTAATTCTATTGAACACACAGTTCAGCTTTCATGAGTATGAAAACAGATAGAAAACTAGATAGAAAATACTATAAAATGCTAAGCATTATGTTGTTCAATAATGGGACATAGTGGGCAATAAACAAAGTCCAATAGGGCTGAATAACACTAACAACAATAGATACTCTGATGACAGTTGAAAAGCAATGTAGCCCTATTTCCTCTACAAATATATCACTGAGAATTAGCAAGTTAATCTTCGTCATCTCTATCTATATATTTCTACATAAAACAGGTATATTGCTTTATGAAATATTGTTAAAGAAATAATAAAGAGAAATAAATGAACAAAGGTACCGGTAGTATTAGGACAATAATTTCTGTAACCAATACTTCTTTCTTTGTTTTCTAAAACAGATTTGACCTCATTCAGCACAATGCCTGCAAACAAATACCGGAAGAAGCAAAGTATCAATTGTACTACAGAGAGTAGAAATAAAAAAATTGCAATCACCTACAGAAAAACAATAATACTTGTAAGACTACCGAAAATGTTTCTACTGATCTACACACTTTAACCTCTGTAGAAAAAAGGTTACTAGAAAACAATTGCCAAAGACACGACAATTAATTAATAGTTAGCTATTCCAACAAAGTAAATGCTGGCTATTCAGCAAAAATATACAGTTTCACAAAAAGAGGTAGGATTGGGAATATAACTGCAAAGCATCATAAAACTAGTGTCCTCAAATATACGCTTCAAAGAAATCCCTTCATGTAGAAGAAAACTGAGAAACTTATATAGAAAACGATATATTCAACATAAGAATTTCCTGTGAAAATAAAACTCTTCATACTCATTATGAACTGAAAACTCTTCACTCTCATTATGAATCACCTCAAAACCATGGACAGTTTAATGTCAACCTTTACTAAACATAAACTATGCAAGAAACAACTAACAGGACCAAATGTCTGCAACATTTTCCAGGAAACCTGGAGACAAATGTCAAGCACTGAGCAATACTTTCATGAAGAGAGTTACAATCAACAGGCTAATTGTGTCAATCAATCAATCATAAACTTTTTTTGATTTGACAGGCAAATCATAAAGGAACATAAAAAAAGCTCATTCAATAAAATATGTCATGGAATAAAAGTACCTAATTTAACCCCTTCAATGCGTGGTATGGCCAGGAGCTCATGTTCGTCCTAGCCCCAACCCACGGGGGAAGCGCTGGCGCTCCTGCCGTGGGCTGCCCTTCAGTTTGCCCCCACCAGGGAGGGCAGCAGAAGCCCTTCCGCTGTCTCCTCCGCTCTCCCTCTATGTCAACTAATGACATCAGCCCGCACTGCGCACTGAAGTCATTAGGTGCTACTGGACACGCTGGAAGCCATTTTCTTCTAGCGCGTCCACCAGTGAGGAGGTAAGTTTCTCCTCAGGGGAGAGGTGGATTCAAAAAAAGAGGCATCGGAGGAAAGGAAAGGGTTTTCCTTTCCTCCGATGTCTCTTAAAGCATTCCTGCTGCACAATCGTGCATGGGGCGCAATTGTGCAGCAGGAATGCCCACTAAACAGCAGGGATTTTTTTTAAACTATTGTAATGTTTGCGGGGAGCGGCCCCTTGGGCAAGGGTCGCGCCCCTTTGGGTAGCAATGTTTTTGGCCATTTCTGCCCCCCTGGGGTCAGATAGGGCAATTTTTAAAAAATATTGTATGCCCCACTAGGCCACTAGGGAGTTTTTATTTAGGGATATGTTTGCAGGGAGCGGCCCCTTGGGTAAGTTTCACTCCCCTTAGGGGAGCATTTATTTTGGCCATTTCTGCCCTCCTGGGGGGGAGATCATCTGATGTTTTTAGTTTTGTGTGCCCCACTAGGCCACCAGGGATTTCTGTTTTTTGTAATGTTGGGTAGCGGCCCCTTGGGCAAGGGTCCCTTTATGGGGGTGAATATTTTGCCAGTTTCTGCCCCACTTGGGGGCAGATCGGCTTTATTTTTTTTGCCCCATACGACCCCAAGGGGGGCAGAAGCCATTAGACACCAGGGATTTTTTTTATGTTGTTGGGGAGGGCCCTTGGGCAAGGGTAGCTCCCCTTTATGGGGTGATAATAGTGGTTGTTTCTGCAGATCAGCCATATGTTTTTAGGCCCATCTGTCCCCAAGGGGGGGGGGGCGGAAGCTACCAGACAGCAGGTTTTCTTTTAAATGCTGTTGGGGAGCGGCCCCTTGGGAAAGGGATGCTCCCCTTTATGGGGTGATTTTTGTGGCCGTTTCTGCCCCCTTTGGGGGCAGATCAACCATATGTTTTTAGGCCCATCTGTCCCCAAGGAGGGCAGAAGCCACTAGATTTAAGGGTTTTTTAAATGTTGGTGTTGGGCAAAGGTTGCTCCCCTTTTATGGGAGTGAATATTTTGGCTGTCTTTGGCCCCCGTGGGAGCAGATCGGCTGTATGCTTTTAGGCCCACCTGCCCCCCAGCTTGGCTGGTGGATTGTGTGTGGACTGGTGCATTATTAGCATATGTCAATGCAATGTTTTATTTCTCCTTTCTATTCTAGTGCAAAGCTTTTGATTCTTTTTTGCGGTTGCGGCAGTGGTTGATCTGCAGTTTGTGTAGTTGCATATATTTGGCAAGAAAAACGTTTTTGTTGTGTTTACTCCAAATGAGTATTATTGTAATGCATGAATGCATTTTTTGTAAATGGTGTCATAATAGCAGCATATTTAGTTTGTGTTTTGAGCGTGAAATTCTTTTTGGATTTGTGCACGATGTGTTTTGCGGTGTCTTATGTGTAATTTTCTTTTCTTTTTCTTTTTTTGTTGGATATTGTTGGTCCTTGCTGTGTCTGTAAAGAGTAGGTGGTGGTGAGTCTAGCTGCTTCTGGCAAGTGAGTGGTATTGTTTTAGAGTATATAGGTCTTTGTGATGAAGCCACATTTTGTTTATTACTTATTTTACAAAGTGTTTGTTGTTGTTGACTTGTTTGACAAGTTACCTTTATTAGTAAGGATTATGGCTAGCCGCAGAATTACTGCTCCGAGGTGGTTGGTATGCTTTTTGAATCTTCCTTTGACCATGATTATGAGACTGACAGTGCGTCTGAGGGAGAGGAGGAAGTGCAAGATTCTGGCAGTGGGTTTTCTGTCCACGAGGAATCATCTGATGATGAAGCTACTCTCAGTGCGGATGAAGTGCCTGTTTTAGAGGAGGACACTGATGTGTCGATGGTGTAGCTAGAGGCATCTGGATTGCAGTCAGGGGCTGCAAGGCTTCCCATTAGAAGTGCTGGACTCTGAGTTGATCCTAATATGGTGCAGACAGTGTTGCCTGCCTTTAGTGGTGATGCAGGGTGTAGAGTAGATTGTGAAATTTTTGCCTCTACAGTTTTTCAGTTGTTTATGGAATATGTATTTGTGGATGACATTGTTAAGCAGACTAATTTGTATGCGGAACAGTATTTGAGGGACAACAGTGTCAAACTTAGGCCCACTCTAGAGCTACCCGGTGAAGAAGTTTTTGGGTTTAACTTTTTTGATGGGCTTGATAAGGAAGCCGTCCCAGGCTTCATATTGGTCAACCAGTCCCTTGGCGGTAATGGCCATATTTCCTTCAATTATGAGTTGTGATCAGTATTTACTTTTTCTTCGGATGCTGCATATTGATGATAATGCTTCGGGGTTGCCACCAGATCACCCTGACTGTGACCGTATTTTTAAGATAAGGCCTGTCCTTGATCACTTTGTAGATCAATTTTCAGAGATCTATACTCCAGGGAAATAAATAGCTGTTGATGAGTCTTTAGTCCTGTTCAAGGGTCGTTTGTTTTTTAGGCAGCACATTCCTAGCAAGAGGGCACGTTATGGAATTACGATGTGTATGTTGTCTGAGAGTAGGACAGGATATGTCTATAATTTCACGGTGTAAACTGGTAGGGATTCCACTATTGACCCCCCTGGTTGTCTGTCCACTTTAGGTGTTTCAGAGAATATTGTGTGGGAACTAGCTAGAGGACTTTTTAACAAAGATCACCATGTGTACCTAGATAACTTGTACACTGCTGTGAAATTGTTTAAGGAATTGTTTAAAGTAGACACTCTTGCTTGTGGCACAATCCTCTCTAACCGTAAAGGTTACCCAAAAGAGCTTGATTGCAAAAAGCTTCAGAGGGGACAGTGAGGTGCCTTGCGTAGTGATGAACTGCTAGCTGTGAAATTTGTGGACAGAAGAGATGTGTACATGCTGACTACTATTGATGATAAAAGTACTTCACCTGTGACAGTTTGGGGTCAGGTTGCTGTAGTGCGCAAACCTGTGTGCATTGTAGACTATAATAAGCACATGGGAGGTTTTGAGTAGATCAGAGGTTGGAACCTTACACTGCTGTTCGTAAGGCTTACATTTGGTATAAGAAGTTGGCCATCCATCTCTTCAATTTAGCAACTTTTAATGCTTTTGTTGTGTTCAAGGAGTGTCCTCCAGCGTCAAGGATGACTTTTGTTCAGTTTCAGAAGTCTGTGATAGGCAGCCTTGTTGTGGTGGAACAGGCAAGTGTTCCTAGAGTCGGAGTGGAGGAGGATGTGGCTAGATTGAAAGATCACCACTTTCCCGATTTAATTCCTCTAACGCTAAAAAAAAAAACAGTCCCTGTAAGAGATATAGTGTCTGCTCATAAAGAGTTATGCGGAAGGAGAGTCGTATGCACTGTGCTGATTGTCCTTCTAATCCTGGGCTGTGTGTGTCCACATGTTTGATATTGTATCACACTCAAAAGAGTTTTTGAGAGGAACCGTGAGTCTAATAGTGTACTGCCTGGCCTGTATGGTTTTATATTTGTTGTTCAGTTTCACGGTTGGCATTGGAATGATGTCTTTATTTACTGCTGTTGTGTTTGTAGTTATAGTTTTGTATCTAGTTCCAATTGGTTTGTGTTTTCTTTCTTGTTAAAAAAAAAATTGATGATGGTGTGCGTGGACTGGCACTTGGCTGGTATTGTGCGTGGAGTGGCACTTGACTGGCGGTCTGTGTGGGCTGGCATTTTGCTAGCAGTGTGTGGGTAGTGACTAACCCCGCGCGGCAAACTCTGCTCCGTCAGCGGAGTTTGCAGAGTTTTACCAAGTGGGTGCTCCATTGGGAACGCGGAGATCTGGCAAAACTCTGACTCTGTGGCAGAGCAGAGTTATCCCCTTTAACCCCTGCGCCACGGCCCAGAATTTAAAAACGAACGCACTTACCTGCTCTCTGGCGTCTTCCGGCTGCCTTTCTCCTCGCCATGGTGCCTCCTCCTGGCCGCCGTCCTCGTCCTCGCTGCAACCCCCTACATTTTACATCTTACATGGACTGCTCATGCGCAGTCCACGCAAGATGTAAAAACTTAGGGGTTTGCGAACGGTGACAAGGACGAGGACCCCGACAAGGAGAGACCAAGGCAAGGAGGAAGGCAGCCCAGAGACACCAGAGAGCAGGTAAGTGTTTTTTTTCTTTTTTCTTTAAATTGAGGGAGGGACTGGGACAGAGTTTTTTTTTCACTCCATGGAACTCCGCGGAGTGCCACTCTGCATACTCCACCATCCCTTAGTATTGACTTGGTGCTGGTCATTACACACACTGCTAGCCAAACGCCACTGCACACACTTTGTCAACCGCCAGCCAGTGTGATTGCTGTGCCAGTCATGTGGGCATATGAAAGTGATGGGCCCTTGAATGGCGCTTTCTGTTGATGTGAATGCTGTAATATGCTGGGCCCACAGCTGACGGTATGAATGGTCTTGTGTGTGTCACGTATGAAGGGTGTGTGAATGTCCTATAAAGAGGTTTGTACCTTGCCGTGGCTTTACAGCTCACGAACTGTGAGTCATTCGTTCAGTTTTTTTTACTTTTTAATTATTAACAGTACATTTCCTTTTTGTGAAATCTCTTGTTAATACAATTTTACCCTCTGAACCTTCACTCACCCTCGTGCCAAATCCAACTGGTGTGTGTGTGTACTTAAGGAAGAGTTTGTTTTGAAGTAATATTTGTCTTTTCTGTCTATCTCTGCCATGGTGTACATTGTCTCTACATTGTCTGTTGATGTGAGTGTTGTAATGTGCTGTGCCCGCAGCTGGTGGTGTGAACGTGTGTGTCAAGTATGAAAGGTGTGTTAATGGCCTGTAAAGAGTTTGGTGCCTTGACGTGGCTTTACAGCTCACGAGCTGTGAGTCATTGGTTCAGTTTTTTTACTTTTTAATTGTTAACAGTGCATTTCCTTTTTGTGAAATCTCTTGTTAATACAATTTTACGCTCTGAACCTTCACTCACCCTCGTGCCAAATCCAACCGGCATGTGTGTGTACTTAAGGAAGAGTTCGTTTTGTAGTAATATTTGTCTTTCTCTGCCAGGGTGTACATTGTCTCTACATAGTCTGTTGATGTGAGTGTTGTAATGTGCTGGGCCCCCACCTGGTGGTGTGAACGTGTGTGTCAAGTATGAAAGGTGTGTTAATGGCCTGTAAACAGGTTTGTGCCTTGACGTAGCTTTACAGCTCACGAGCTGTGAGTCATTGGTTTAGGTTTTTAACCTTCTAATTATTAACAGTGCATTACCTTTTTGTGAAATCTCTTGTTAATAAAATATACATTTTGAACCTTTCACTCACCCTCATGCCAAATCCAACCAGTATGTGTGTGTACTTGAGGAATAGATGGATAGGCAGTCATATTTGTCTTGTCTGTCTTTCTGTGTTAAGGTGTAGTTTGTCTCTAGGGAAAATCTACCAACTTTAGATATGTTTGAAAACAAAAAAAATGGAGAATACTGGGTGGTGTGCCTCTCATGGATCCCAACAACTTTTTTTACTCACAATGCCATGCAAACCTCAAAATGTGATTATAGTCACACATCTTCCTTGCATTACTGTGTCAAAATCTTCTGGTATCAGAAAAAACACAATTTTCCAACCATCCAGCATTCCCCCCAGGTCTCCTGATAAAAATGGTACCTCACTTTTGTGGGTGGGCCAAGTACCCGTGACAGGCAAGGGCAGAAAACATATTGTGGAAACATCAAAATGACCTATCACAAAATGACCAGGTTTGGAAAAGGGGGGTCACCTGGGTTTTTGGCCCCGTGCTTGGCAGCAATCTAGGGAAACCTACCAAACCCACACATTTCTGAAAAGTAGACTGCTGGGGGAGTCCAGGGAGGTATTGCTTGCATGGACCCCCAATCAGTTTCCTACCCAGAATCCCCTGCAAATCTCAAATTAAGCTGAAAAAATCTAATTTTTCTAAAAATACTGTGTGGGAAAGTTGTGGGATCACCAGGCTGACACAAATTTCCTACTACCCAGCGTTCCCCTAGGTCTCCCAATAAAAATGGTAACTCACTTGTGTGGGTGGCTGGAGTACCCGCGACAGGTAAGGGCTCAAAACGTATTGTGGAGACATCAAAATTACCTATCACAAAACAACCTGGTTTTTTAAGGGAGGGTAACCTGGGTTTTTGGCCCCGGGCTTGGTGGCCATATAGGGAAACTAACAAACCCAACACATTTCTTAAATCTAGACACCCGGGGGAGTCCAGGGAGCTATTTGGCTTGCGTTGACCCCCCCAAACTTTTCCTACCCAGATTCCCCTGCAAACCTCAAATTTAGCTGAAAAAATCAAACTTTTCTCAGATTTCTGTGTGGGAAAGTTGTGGAATCACCGGGCTGACACAAATTTCCTACCACCCAGCATTCCCCCAGGTCTTCCGATAAAAATAGTATCTCACTTGTGTGGATGGGCCAAGTACCCGTGGGTTTTTGGCCCTGGGCTCGGCCATCCCACAACATTTCCACACAGAATTTTGGGAAAAATTAGATTTTTTGTGTGCTAAATTTGGTTTGCAGGGGATTCTGGGTGGAAAACATTGGGGGGTCCATGCAAGCCATACCTCCATGGACTCCCCCGGGTGTCTAGTTTTCAAAATTTCTAGGTTTGGTAGGTTTTCCTAGATTGCTGCAGAGCCCGGGGCCAAAAACCCAGGTGAGCCCCTTTGCAAAACCAGGTTGTTTTGTGATAGATAGTTATTATGTCTCCACAGTGCGTTTTGGGCCCTTCCCTGCCGCGGGCACTTTACCCACCCACACAAATGAGGTACCATTTTTATCAGGAAACTCTGGAGAATGTGGGTGGGTGGAAGTTTTTGGATCCACGCTGATTCCAGAACTTTCCATCCCAGAAATGTAAGAAAAATGTGTTTTTTTTACAAAGTTTGAAAGGTGCAAGGGATTCTGGGTAACATAACCTGGTGTGAGCAACACAAGTCGCCCCATCCTGGATTCCCCTGGGTGTCTAGTTTTTACAAATGTATAGGTTTGCTAGGTTTTCCTAGGTGCCGGCAGAGCTAGGGTTCAAAATCCACAGATAGGCACTTTGCAAAAAAAAAAGTCAGTTTTCACTGTAAAAATGTGTTGTGTCCATGTTGCATTTTGGCCCATTTCCTGTCGCGGAGACTTGGCCTAATAACACAACTGAGGTACCATTTTTATCGGGAGACTTTGGGGAATGCGGAGTCTCTGGAAGTTTGTGGATCCACACAGATTCCAGAACTTTCTATCACAGAAATGTGGGGACATTTTTTTTTTCTTTAAGTTTTAGGTTTACTAGGGATTCTGGGTAACAGAACCTGGCGAGAGCCACACAAGTCACACCATCCTGAGTTCCCCTGGGTGCCTGGTTTTCAAAAATATATAGGTTTGTTAGGTTTCCCTAGGTGCCGGCAGAGCTAGGGTTCAAACTCCATAGCTAGGCACTTTGCAAAAAAGGGTCAGTTTTCACTCTAAAAATGTGGTGTGTCCACATTGCCTTTTGGGCAGTTTCTTGTCGTGGGCCCTAGCCCTAACCACACAAGTGAGGTACCATTTGTATTGAGAGACTTTGAGGAATGTGGGGTAGGTGGAATTTTGTGGATCTACACAGATTCCAGAACTTTCCATCACAGATATGTGAGGAAAATGTGTTTTTTAATTTTTACAAAGTGTGAGATTTGTAAGGGATTCTGGGTAACAGAACCTGGTGAGAGCCAGACAAGTCATCCCATCCTAGATTCCCCTGGGTGTCTAGTTTTAAAAAATGTATAGGTTTGCTAGGTTTGCCTAGGTGCCGGCTGAGCTAGAGTTCAAAATCCCCAGCCAGACACTTTGAAAATAAAAGGTCAGTTTTCGCTGGAAAAATGTGATGTGTCCACATTGTGTTGTGGATTGTTTCCTGGCGCGGGCACTAGGTCTACCCATACAAGTGAGGTACAATTGTTATTGGGAGACTTTGGAGAATGCAGGGTGCATGGAATTTTGTTGATCCACGCAGATTCCAGACCTTTCCATCATAGTAATATGAGGAAAATGTGTTTTTTTTACAAAGTTTGAGATTTGCAAGGGATTATGGGTAATAGAACCTGGTGAGAGCCACACAAGTCACTGCATCCTGGATTTCCCAGGGAGTCTAGTTTTCAAAAATGTATAGGTTTGCGAGGTTTCCCTAGGTGCAGCAGGTCTAGGGTTCAAAATCCACAGCTAGGCGCATTGCAAAAAAAGGGTCAGTTTTCACTGCAAAACTGTGGTGTGTCCATGTTGGGTTTTGGCCTGTTTCCTGTCACGTGCACTAGACCTACCCACACAAGTCAGGTACCATTTTTATCGGGAGACATTGGGGAATGCAGGGTATGTGAAATTTGTGGATCCACGCTGATTCCATAACTTTCCATCACAGAAATTTGAGGAAAACGTGGTTTTACAAAGTTTAAGGTTTGCAAGTGATTCTGGGTAACAGAACCTGGTGAGAGCCACACAAGTCACCCCATCCTGGATTTCCCTGGGTGTCTGGTTTTCAAAAATGTATAGGTTCACTAGGTTTCCCGAGGTGTCGGCAGAGCTAGGGTTCAAAATCCACATCTAGGCACTTTGCAAAAAAGTGTCAGTTTTCACTGTAAAATGTGCCGTGTCCACATTGCGTTTTGGCCCGTTTGTTATTGTGGGCACTAGGCCTACCCACACAAGTGAGGTACCATTTTCATAGGGAGACTTTAAGGAAAGTGGGGTGGGAGGAAGTTTGTGGATCCACACAGATTCCAGAACTTGACATCACAAAAGTGTGAGGAAAATGTGTTTTTTGACAAAGTTTGAGGTTTGCAAGGGATTCTGTTTAACAGAACCTGGTGAGAGCCACCCAAGTCCCCACATCCTGGATTTCCTGGGTGTCTAATTTTAAAAAAATGTATAGTATTGCTATGTTTCCCTACATGCCGGCTAAGCTAGGGTTCAAAATCCACAGCTAGGTATTTTGCAAAAAGGGGTCTGTTTTCACTGTAAAAATGTGGTGTGTCCACGTTGCTGTTTGGGCTGTTTCCTGTCATGGGTGTTAGGCCTACCCACACAAATGAGGTACCATTTTTATTGGGAGGCTTTGGGAAATGCGGGGTGGGTGGAAGTTTGTGGATCCACGCAGATTCCAGAACTTTCCATCACAGAAATGTGAGGAAAATATGTTTTGTTTGACAAAGTTTGAGGTTTGCAAGGGATTCAGGGTAACAGAACCTGGTGAGAGCCACACAAGTCACCCCAGCCTGGATTTCGCTGGGTGTCTACTCTTCAAAAATATATAGGTTTGCTTGGTTTCCCTATGTGCCGGCTAAGCTAGGGTTCAAATTCCACAGCCAGGTACTTAGCAAAAAAAGGGTCAATTTTCATTGTAAAAATGTGGTGTGTCCATGTTGGGTTTTGGCCTGTTTCCTGTCACGTGCACTAGACCTACCCACACAAGTCAGGTACCATTTTTATCGGGAGACATTGGGGAATGCAGGGTATGTGAAATTTGTGGATCCACGCTGATTCCATAACTTTCCATCACAGAAATTTGAGGAAAACGTGGTTTTACAAAGTTTAAGGTTTGCAAGTGATTCTGGGTAACAGAACCTGGTGAGAGCCACACAAGTCACCCCATCCTGGATTTCCCTGGGTGTCTGGTTTTCAAAAATGTATAGGTTTACTAGGTTTCCCGAGGTGTCGGCAGAGCTAGGGTTCAAAATCCACATCTAGGCACTTTGCAAAAAAAGTGTCAGTTTTCACTGTAAAAATGTGCTGTGTCCACATTGCGTTTTGGCCCGTTTGTTATTGTGGGCACTAGGCCTACCCACACAAGTGAGGTACCATTTTCATAGGGAGACTTTAAGGAAAGTGGGGTGGGAGGAAGTTTGTGGATCCACACAGATTCCAGAACTTGACATCACAAAAGTGTGAGGAAAATGTGTTTTTTTGACAAAGTTTGAGGTTTGCAAGGGATTCTGTTTAACAGAACCTGGTGAGAGCCACCCAAGTCCCCACATCCTGGATTTCCCTGGGTGTCTAATTTAAAAAAAATGTATAGTATTGCTATGTTTCCCTACATGCCGGCTAAGCTAGGGTTCAAAATCCACAGCTAGGTATTTTGCAAAAAAGGGGTCTGTTTTCACTGTAAAAATGTGGTGTGTCCACGTTGCTGTTTGGGCTGTTTCCTGTCATGGATGTTAGGCCTACCCACACAAATGAGGTACCATTTTTATTGGGAGGCTTTGGGAAATGCGGGGTGGGTGGAAGTTTGTGGATCCACACAGATTCCAGAACTTTCCATCACAGAAATGTGAGGAAAATATGTTTTGTTTGACAAAGTTTGAGGTTTGCAAGGGATTCAGGGTAACAGAACCTGGTGAGAGCCACACAAGTCACCCCAGCCTGGATTTCGCTGGGTGTCTACTCTTCAAAAATATATAGGTTTGCTTGGTTTCCCTATGTGCCGGCTAAGCTAGGGTTCAAATTCCACAGCCAGGTACTTTGCAAAAAAAGGGTCAATTTTCATTGTAAAAATGTGGTGTGTCCACGTTGCGTTTTGGACCGTTTCCTGTCGCAGGCACTAGGCCTACCCACACAAGTGAGGTACTATTTTTATCAGGAGGCTTTGGTAAATGCAGTGTGGATGGAAGTTTGTGGATCCACGCAGATTCCAGAACTTTCCGTCGCAGAAATATGAGGAAAATGTGTGTTTTCTTTTTACAAAGTTTGTGGTTTGCAAGGGATTCTGGGTAACAGAACCTGGTGAGAGCCACACAAGTCACCCCATTCTGGCTTCCCATGGGTGTTAGTTTTCAAAAAATGTATAGGTTTGTTATGTTTCCCTAGGTGTCAGCTGAGCTAGGGTTCAAAATCCATAGATAGGCACATTGCTAAAAAAAGGGTCTGTTTTCACTGGAAGGATTTGATGAATCCACGTTGCGTTTAGGGCCGTTTCCTGTTGCGAACACTAGGCCTACCCACACAAGTGAGGTAGCATTTCTATCGGCAGACATAGGGGATCACAGAATAGTAGAACAAGTGTTATTATCCATTGACTTTCTTTGCATTTCTGCGTTCCAAATGTAAGATAATTTGTAAAAAAAGAAGTTATTTCGAAATATGACCTCTAATTCACATGCTTGTAAGGGTACCCACAATTTTTGAGATGTGCAAAAAACACTGCTTATAAACTCTATATTTTGTTCCCATTTTGGAAACATATTGGTTTCCTTGGTACTGATTTTTCACTCTTTATATTTTACCAAATTAATTGCAATATACCCGCTACACAATGAAAAACCATTGCAAGATGCAGATCAGTTATTGGCTCTAGGTTCCTCGGATTCTTGGTGAACCTACAAGTCCTATATATCCCAGAACCTGAAGGGTCCAGCGGATGTAACGGTATATTGCTTTAAAAAATCTGTCATACTTAGAAGAAGTTACAGGTGAAAATATTGGCACAAATGGCTGCTTTTTTTAACTCAATTTCAATATTTTCTAATTTCAACTGTTAGTTTCAATAAAAAAACCTTGAAGGATCTAAACAAATGACCCCTGCTGAATTTAGAATTTTGTCTACTTTTCAGAAATGTATAGCTTTCTGGGATCGATTATTGGTTTCATGCCCATTTCTACCACTAACTGGAAGGAGGTTGAAAGCACAAAAAATAGGAAAAATAGGTTATGTCCCAGTAAAATGCCAAAACTGTGTAGAAAATTTGGTTTTCTGACAAAAGTATGCCTGTCCCTGAAAGCTGCGAAGAGTTTGATTTCAGCACCACAAACCCGTTGTTGATGCCATTTGCAGGGAAAAAACAGAGACTTTCTTCTGCAGCAATTCTTTCCCATTTTCTCAAAACATAACAAAATGTAGCTGTATTTTGGCTAATTTCTGGGTCCCTTTCAGGGGAATCCAGAAACCCTGGGTACCTTTAGAATCTTCAGGGTGTTGGAAAAAAAGGGCGCAAATTTGACGTGGATACCTTATGTGGACAAGAAGCTACAGGGGCCTAGGCACAAACTACCCCAAATAACCAAAAAAGGCTTAGCACAGGGAGGAAAAGGCCTAGCAGCGAAGGCGTTAAGTAAAATACACATATTCTTTAAAAGGTTGCTAAGTACAATGGAAGCAATGAGAAATGCAGGCATATAAGTTAAGAAGCAAAATAGCAACTCAAAATAAATCTATTCCACTGTACGTTTCTTGCCAATTCAATCGTAAATACAAGAGAATCACATTTTTGCCCTGCAAGGAAGATAAAGTGCATATGCAAAATTTCTTATGAAAATCCCCTTTCATACTTTTTAGATCAAGGAACATGAAAGGAGAAAAACAATCCATTATAGCATGTGCTATAATTTAATACACCCTTTTATCCGTATCGGTTAAGTATTATGAGCGCTCTTCTTATAAAATTTAAAACAGTAACACACATCTCAAAAGATTAGAGCGAATGTAAATAACTGAAACCTTCTTTATAAGAACAAGGGTGACAAGGCCTCAGTATCGGAAGCAGGAATTTGGATCAAAACAAAGTGCAAAGTAGATTTTTTGCAATGTTATTACATGGGCAGGGTGGGAGGCTGTCATGACACCCACCTTGATTGGGAAAAGCTACCAGAAAATGCAATGTGCTCAAATGAAATCTCGTTAAATAAAATCTATGTTGAGACTCCCGAAGAAGGTATCAATAAGGTTTCATCTGAATGGTAGAAAAACGAACATTGTTCATGCTCAAGGTACTTCGCTGATTCAATTCCTGGTTATAGCGTGCACTGATACCTGAATAATATAAAGACTTTATTAAGAATTTTGCTCGAGGAGGCATATTAAAGGGATCATTAAAAAATTCTATTACACCCAATTCACTAAATGCACGTTTCAGATAACCAAGCCATGGGATCCTTACAGTACTGGCCATGGAAAGACAATCCATAATAATGCATCTTGAAAAATCTAGCTCCGGTGTACACCAGATGTTCACCCATAATAACAAAGGGACAAGTCCAATACGATCCACAATGTACTGCAGGCCAAGTTCCGAGTGGCAAAAAGATGTTGAGGTGCTCCGGGGGCCCATCAAAAGCTTTCTAATGAAATTATTCTCTACTAATTAGAGCTTTCCACAATTGCTAAAGCCCCACATTCCAGCCCCTTGGGTAGCAATTGAGAGGCTTTTAGCTTTGTAGAGTGTGGTCATTTCTTTAATAGGCTTATGGCCCAAGTTTGCTGCAAAATGGAACAGTGTCTCAGTTGCTCTAGTCATTTGCTGTGCCCTGAGAGTCAACAAGGGATCCCACAATAGCTGGGTGTAAAAGAGAATCCCTAGATAGGACATATGTTTAACTTTCTCAATCTGATTGCCCTGGATAGAAAAAGATTTCAACTTTGTTGACTTAGGGCCACACACCATGATGCAAGACTTTTTATGGTTCAATTTTAAGTCCAAAGACAACATGAAGTCTACAAAGGCATCTAAGAATCTTTTGAGGCTCATAGCTGTCCTTGCAAGAAGGACAGCATCATCGCCATAGAGTAGAGTTGTGACAAACATTTGGCCAATTTTTGGGCAATCTAGACCCTTTAGCAAAAAAGTGGCCTCCAAGCCATTTGTATAAACGAGAAATAAAAATGGGGACAATATACAGCCCTAGCAGACCCCCTCCGTCGAGGCAAAATTCCTCCCCCTGCTACCTTTTTCTGCCAGAAAACTGCTGGTTCAAGCATTGATTATGCCAACGTCCTATATTTGGGAGCCCCACACCTCACCACCAAAAAACTACAGATCGTGCAAAATTGTGCAGCACGTCTGCTCACGAATACCCCAAAACGCCTTTTGGCTAAGCATGCGCTCACTTCGCTCCATTGGCTTCCTATACAGGAGAGAATCCAATTTAAGGCACTATGCATTACACATAAAGTACTGTCAGGCAAGGGCCAGCCAATCATCAGCTCCATCATTCAACCCTACTGTTCTAACAAGTGCTTGAGGTCAGATAATAAGCAATTGGCGGTAGTTCCTAAAATAAGAAAAATACGAAGTGGAGGACGTCTCTTCTCGTTCAATGCCGCCAAACTGTGGAACCTCCTTCCCCTGTGTATCCGTCTTGAGTCAAATCACCTGACCTTTCGAAAACAATTAAAAACGTATTTGTTTCCCTAAAACTGCCCGGAATTGAAGCTGTACCGCTGTCAGCGCTGGGATGCCCCCGGGTAGCCATGCGCTTCAGAAATGTTTCTTCATTCATTCACTCAATTGAATCTGTTCTCTCACCGTCATTGCCATAGTGTATTTTAACCGTAGTATTACAATGTCACCTACTAATTGTGTCCTTTCAGTTACACATGAATGCTGCTGTTATAAAGTCTTACATGGAAATGTAGTAGGTAAAGAAAAAAACATTGTAAAGAGAAAACACTTCGCTGGCGATTGTTTTGATCTTCGAGCTTGAATATAACGTCGGACATAGCTGCGCCTTGAGTAGTATTTTGTGACTTCAGGGATTCAACCTCAGCTTCCAATACCTCTGTCTGTGTTTCAACAGATGTTAGTCGCTCAGCAATTTCTCTGCATGTTTACTTCAACTTGCGCTTTTTAGGGATTCTGGAAGGACTGGAATGTAGCAACCCTAGAGCCTATTTGGTGAACCTACTGAAAGGTGCATTCCCTGACCAAATGGACTGGGACTGGGACTGGGGCTCTGAAATCTAACAAGCTCATCGATTTCCGTTAAACTTGAAAAAACATACGCAAAATATGAAGGAAAGACCCAGAGCTATGCTGGTATTTTTGGGCAATTTTCTATTGAGGCAACTCGTTCAAGATCAAGCCCGCTCTAATGCTCCAAAGTCTTGTGATGGTGTATCATTCTTTGTCAAGCCTGACTTTACTCACGCAACAGTAGAAAGATGATGGCGCCTACAGCAACTGTTTCCTCCCTTTCAAAAAATAGATGTCTTTCTCCAGAATCCAGCCAGACTCAAGATTAACTTTAAAGGAACCATATGTAGCTTCACCTCAGAGGTCCAAGCAAAGGAGCATCTAGAGGAAATCAAGAGGAAGGGAGAGACCCTCCCAAAAGAACGGATGGTTGTTATATTATGTGCCTCTGGGCGCAATGATGATTAAGGATTGGGCAATTGGATACAGATTGTGTACCCACAATAGGAAGAGAGGGACGGTGGGGCAGTGGATCAAACCCTCATCGCTCAGGCTATGCCTGATTGCCTGCTTTGTTTGGGTGGAGGGAGGAGGGTGGATCACACAAAGGGGGTCTGGAGGGACAAAGAAAGGCAACAGTTTTTGTGGGGTTCGTTTTTGTTTGCTTGTTTTGGTGTCCTTGCTTATGCAATGGAGAATCAATTCATGTTGCAGGTTAAGGAGACCGCAAAGATGGGGAGATTACGGATAGCTACTGTAAATATCTGTGGTTTAAACAATGTTAAAAAAAGACAGATGATCTCACAAGGGCTGCAACTGTTGCAGGCAGACATTGTCTGCTTGCAAGGAACCCACTTAGAGGATACACAGAAAGGTCACTTAAAGAATCTTGGTCATAGCATAGTGGGGGCAAAGACCCAAGGGACTTGCACAAGCGGGGTTGCTATTTTAACCCGTAACAAATCTATACAATTTACTCAAGTCCAGGTGGATGCACTAGGGTGATGGGTTATTGTTGGCGGCAGAGCTCCAGGGATCCCCACATTTACTTTATGCTCATTGTATGGTAGAAACGTAGATGATCCTTCCTTATTTGAGTGGGTGTCTAATGAATTAGCACACTGGCCGCTCCCTATTACTTTATGTGGAGATTTAAACATCAATTTGCCATTCGACTGGGGGCCGGGGCAAAAGAATATGACGAGGAAGCCTAAAGTATTCCTTGCGCTACTTAACTTATGCCAGACACATGGACTGTGCGATGCATGGTCCAAAATGAGACTACTGGAACACGGGTTTACCTTCTACTCTGCCCCACATCAAAAACATGTTTGAATGGATAAAGCAGAACCAAATGCTTCCCAAGATTTTTAGCAGACCTTAATCCATTAGTTTTAGAATTGGTTGGGCGGGGCCCTACTGAAAGAGCTTCTTCCTGGATATTTGAGAGGGCATTATTACTGGACGAGGCCTATGTAGGACACATGAAGGAATGGATACCAGAATTTTTGCGGAGGAGCTTGGGAACGGCTCTACTGGGTATAGTATGGGACACCCTGAAGGCAAGCATCCGGGGAGAAACAATCCAATTCTCGATAAAAAGGAAAGGGATTGTCTGCGGAATAATCAACAAAATCTGATTCGGGCAGAAGGAAATCTAATCACTGCCCTGCAGCAGAGGAAAGGGGTGGAAGAAGGCCAGGCTGAAGTGTCTCGCGCTAAAGCAGCAATCGGGGGAAGATTATTTAAGAAGGCAATAGATAAATCAGCAGTTTATCGAAAGGAGATGTACAAGTGTAGGGAAAAAGTGGGTCACCAATTAGCAGCAAGAACTAGGCAGGAACTTACACACAGTGAAATTAATATGGTGAGAGATCCCTTGCTTGGGCTGGTGTCCGAACCAGGTAAAATCTGAGCAGCCTTTTATAAATTCTATCAGGCTGTATATACAGAAGATTCGGAATATATGGGAGGTCAACGTGAGGACCTAATACATAAGTATCTGGATTCCTCTGTAACCCAGGACGAGAGGAAGCAATTAGACAATCGATTGACTTGGGATAAGATCTTGGAAACAATGTCGAAGCTACCCAGAGGAAAAGCGGCTGGTACCGATTTAATCCCCACAGAATTCTTTAAGATCTTTGGGGATCAATTAAAAGAAGTTATGACAACTTTGTTTCTACAGATCTCAGAAGGAGCAGCATCGTACTCTTTGGCTATTGCAAAGATCATAGTTTTCCGAAGAAAAATAAACCTGCACAGGAGCTTGGCTCCTACCGTCTAACAACATTAATTAATGGGGAAGTAAAAATATATTAAAAAATATTAGCCTTTCGTTTATCACAGCTAATTCATAGGATTGTATCCATGGGGCAGCATGGCTTTATCCACGGCAGGGGAACAATAGAGCATATTAGAAGGATCATTACCTTGTTTGATGCCAGACAAGAGTCAGGAGACCCTATGGAGGCAATTCTGCTTAATGCAGAAAAAACAATCAATAGGGTCTCCTGGCAGTTTCTTTGGATTACAATGTGAAGGAAAGGGATAGGGATGAACTTTATTGGGGCAGTTAAAGATCTATACAAGGAGCCTGTGGCTAGTGTTTTTATAAATGGGGAGATGACGGAGCCCATCAAAATCACAAGAAGGACGCAACAAGGGTGTCCCTATTCACCACTCCTTTTTGCATTGTACATCAACCCTTTTTTAAAGCACCTGGAATCAGCTCTGGATATTCCCCCATACTTTTGTATGAGTATGAGAGTAAGGTGTTGGCTTATGCCGATGATATAGCTCTAGTGACCTCAAATCCCAAACAGGCTATTGGGGCAACAGAAGAAGAAGCTCGGAGATATGGTACATTATCAGGATATGCCCTGAACAAGGATATGACACAGATTGTCACTAACAAATTTACATCCTTTGATGATTACAGGGTAGTAAAAAAAGCAATATACTTAGGGGTTATGATAAGCTCTGTTCTTGTTGTGGTGGTAAATGAGAACTTGGGGCTGGGCGCAGAGGAAATCAAAAAGCTGCTGAAAGGGTGGATAATTTACATTTAACACTGATTGGCAGAAGTTATTTAATTAAGATGGTATTTTTCCCTAAAAGACTGTATTTTTCAAGAGCAATCCCCCTTGCCTTTCCGAACTACTGGTTGAAGAAATGTTAAAGCATATTTGCATAATTTATCTGGGCATATTCGAGAGCAAGTAGATCGTACAAATTCCTGTCATTACCCAGCGAACATGGTGGATTGGCCCTTCCAAACCTTAAGCTATATTGATGGCCAGCCTCATTGGTACACTATACAGCACTCTTGAGGGAATACCCTAGCAATGGGAGGTCTATTGTGGCTACAACTGAGCTAGAGGCATTAATTGCTGCACCTGCTGTTGGAGCCTAGTGTTGAGCCTATCATTTGGCGCCCTGGCACTGTGGATCTTTTTGGGATGGTTGAGTTGGCTCCCAGATTTGTAATAGGCTTTGCGACATCTGGAAAAAATGAAGAGATGTAGTTTGTTGTGGTTAAATTTGACCACATTAAACAGGAAAAACAGATCTCTCAGTGGGCAGTGAGATTCTTATTTCTGAAAGATTTATTTATTCATAGACAACAGTTTTCTCTTTATTTGGCTTCCATGGTAATAATATACAAATCATAAGGACTAAGTTTAGATTATGACCTGATTCACATTGGCTCTACAGTATTTAAAGAGGGCATCACATATATTTCTCTGTCTTGCTTTGTTGCACTTGCCACTTAATGCAGGGTCATCTCTGACTTTTTGCCTTCCTCCTCCTATGTTTTGCTGAATCCCTTTGTGTTAACCTAGGGACTCTCTGCACTTTACCGCTGCTAACCAGTGCTTAAGTGTTTGTGTTCTCCCTCCTTGCATGTTACATTGGCTTATACCCATCTGGCATAATTCATTTATTTGTAGGTCCCTAGTAAAGTGGCAATACCTGTGCACAGGGCCTGTAAATGTAATGCTACTAGTGGGCCTGTAACATGGATTTTGCGACCCACTTAAGTAGCACTTTAAACATGTCTCTGGCCTGCCTTTGCAGAGCTTGAATTTGCAGTTTTAATCTGCTATTTACACCTCACAAAATAAACGTTTTGCCAGGCTCAAACCTTCCTTTTGAATACATATGACACCTCTAGGGCACGCCCTGGACAGCCCCGAGGGCAGGGTGCAGTGTATTCAAAAAGTAGGATATGTACTTTTAAGTTTTACATGCCTTGATAGTGAAAAACTTCTCAAGTTGTTTTTCACTACTGCATGGCCTACCAATCCCCTAGGATAACATTGGAGTTACATTATTACATTTTAGAAGTATAATTTTTAAATGGGAACTGGAAATCAGTTCATGTTTGGTGTCTCTGGAATTGTAAAGGAAAATCCTAACTTATGGTGAACTCAGATTATTTTGTTGCAAATTTGAAAATGGTACATTTAGAAAGTTGGCATTTTTTTGCCTAAACCATTTGGTGCCTACAGTCTGTCTCTGGGTAACATGACAGGGTGTATCTGACAGTTGGGCTGTGTGTATTCCTCCTAGACAACCACAGACAATGGGGAGCTCTGGTGTGACTAGATGGGCTATCACTGGCAGAATGGGAGGGAGGTGCTGGGCCCAGACCTACTTACACTTGAATAGGCTGTGTCCTGCCTCCACACAAGTGGCTGCATAACCCCTGCAGTTAGTCTGGAGCCAGGAAGGCAGGGTGCTTGTGCACTTCATGCATCTAGAAGCTTCTTCCTGCTTCAAAGGCACACCTGGGTATAAAAACTGGAACCTCAGACACCAACTCTTCAGTACACTTCTGGGCCAGTGGATACTACTATGTCAGAAAGAAGGACTGCTGTGCTGCTGAAAGGACTGCTGTGCTGCTGGACTGCTTCTCTATAGGAAGTGCTGCCCTGCTGTGCTGTCCTGCTGCCCTCGTGCCTGGGTGAGAAGAGAACTTGACCTGCAGCTTCACCCTTGCACCTAGGACACCAGAGTGGCTCCATGGTCTAGTCTGCTGGCCACCTGATCTGAGCCTCAGGGACAGAAAAGGCTCTCCAATATCCTGCACCAGCCCATGGACCCAGCTGAAGTGAGTTCCTGACCCCCAAGTGGTGGCACTCAGGTCCTGAACCTTTGGCGTAGCTCAGAGATCTCTATATTTATGTTTTTGGGCTCTTTTTGACCCCCAACAGGTCAGATCGCACCAAGACCCCCACCATTCAAACCACAGTTCAATGGCAAGCTCTGGCAGTTGCCCCTTTGTGCTACAGGAAAGACAGCTAGTTAGGAACCACCAATGTGAAGCACGAGAGATGCTGCCCGGGACGACTTCAGGATCTAGGCGCTATGCCGACAGCCTCCTGATACAATCTCCCTGCTCACCGTGGCCCTCTCCATCATGAACAGGATTGTTTACACGTATCTGAGAAGGCAAATTTCCGTGGGCCTAACCACGTGACCTTAGTTAATGTTAATGTTAATGTTAATATTAAGGCTCCCGGTGGCTCAGCGAATTAAGTTTAAAGCTCTCTGTTTAGCATACAAAGCTTTGAACAACACAGGTCCTTTCTCTCTTAGAAATCTCTTTGTCTGGTATCAACCGTTCAGACAGCTGCGGTCCACAGGCGCAAGACTGATGAAAGTGCCAAGAATACGAACTACAGGTTGGGGCGGCCGAAGTTTATCGTACGGCACCGCAAAACTGTGGAATACACTACAGGCCGAGCTCAGAGGGGCTGCCTCCCTCACCACTTTTAGAAAGAAGTTAAAAACATGGCTATCCAGAACTGATCCCCTGGCAGGGAATACTGCATCCATAGCGCCAAGACACCTTTGGGTATTCGCGCGCTCAACAAGTCTCATTAACATTAACATTAACAAGGTGACCTTAGCCGACCTGCGCTCCATCTCGGTCACCCTGAAAGTGTGACTTTGTCCCAATTGAGTACGACCAGATATCCCTAGTTGGTGCTTTGTGCTTTTTGGTACAATTTACGCTAAAATCTTTTAAAATTCATAACTTCGGTTCTACTGATTGGGATTTTTGACTTTGTGGTCTTGGTTTATTTAATAGATTTTACTCTATTTCTCTAACATGGTGTGGGATCTTTTTTGTGTGGCGTTTTTCACTTTATTACTGCTTGAAGAGTATCACAAATTATTTACACATTGTCTCTAAGTTAAGCCTGACTTTTCTGTGACAACCTACCAGAGGGTTGAGCACAGATTAATGACTGTGGAGGCTGCTTGACCAGAGTTCACCCTCCAGTAAACCAACAACGCAATTTCTCACACGTGTAAAAAGCTAACAGGACTGTATATCACCGATTTCATTGAAACAATAGTTAATGCTTATAGTAGCTGTGTCAAAGATATAATCATTTGTGAAACAGATACACTCCTCATCTTGTTCAATATTCCACTTTGAGAAAACCTAAAACATATTTTCAAAGAAAATTAGATTCAAACTACAATTACAAAGAAGAATTGGATAAAAAAACAATACAAAACCCCAAAACACACAAAAATTAAAATATACCAGTTTAAAAAATGAAACATGTATATTGCTATAGCAATGTGATTGTTAATCTTCTTTTCTACCTACTGTTGGTCAAAGAAATAATAAGCTAGCATGTAGATCAATGTTTCTGCAACACCTTGACAAGTCTTCATCAACAAATTCTGTCCGACAATGGCGTATACCACTCTACAAGTGCCATAAGAGCTATGGTAGATATGTGTAGAGATGCTATTCAGTTTTCTATCAATGAACAACAAGAAGGTCAACAATTCTGTATGTTTGTCCTAGATATCATAGCTAATGAGACTCATCCAAGTTGTGACTGCTTTGGTCTAAACTACTCTTGGAAACATAAATGCGTCCAATTGCTAAATTCAAACTCCACTGTTACACAATTTGAAAGATTTGTATATCTTCCAAAACTTGATTGAAAGCAAATTCTATTTAGGAATATAATATGTTAAGCTGTGCCCAAAAAATATGTCCAAACTGTAAATCAGAACGTTTCTCGACACTTGATTAACAATGGTGACCAAATATCTCATTCTGATGATTCAAAGATGTGCTTTCAATAATGGATAAATCAATACCTGTATTTATAACTTTACTGCTTCTCAAATTTAAATTTTAATGCGCACCTATACAAGTAGTGATATCATTTTTCACCATGGAGAGACTGCAGCAACAGGACACTACACCATCTGCTTAAAAAACAATATAGGTTAGACAGAATGTGATGATAAAACTCTTACTTTTAAGGACAGACTGCTAAAACATTTACAAGACAGTTATCTTTTTATTTTACATAAAACATTCTAAGTTACAATGTTAACATTGTTATAAAGCTCAGTGGATATGTTATTATTGGACCTGGCATGGTTGATGATATTTTTAGAAATCTACTGTAAGCATTAGTGTCTTCTATGGCTTCGCATAAATCACATTATTTAGATAGATGTGTAAACAGTTGGGCATGCACAGTATCTATGTGTATTTTTCACAATTCCATAGATTTGTTTTTCCTCAATGTTTCATAATGACTAGTACCATATGATCATCTTGAACTGTAAATGTTGCTAAATGATGACAACATTATGTAACAGGAATGCTGCTTATGTCTGCAAAACACATGAAAAGAAATATAATAATGGATTGACGATGTTATGTTTATTACATACATTCAGATATCACTGTGATACTGTTGTATAAACTTACCATTTTCTGCCAATGCAGATGTGTAACAGTTGTAAGGTGGCTTCAGAAAATATAACAGCTCCCCTACCTTATACTTTATACATTGAATATGGATAAAAGATATACACTTCCTGTTTCATACAATTGAGAGAGTTGTAAGCTAAAGACATGTGGTTTTACAAAGCCACAAGTACAATCAAATTCTGTTTTACAAAAGTAAAAGTAGGTATGCCTCTCTACTTTATGCTGCTCTACTCCACTATGAGATAATGTACGACAAGCAAATCCACTCCCCTGTATAACACATCACTCAACTTAATGGCATGTCACGCCACTGTACCACACTCCATTCTACTGCATGACATCTCACTCCACTGAACAGCACTCCACTCTATCTCCCTCCACTGTAACACACTATACAACACCCAAATCTGTGACACAACAATTCACTGTACACCACTCCACATTCTACCACTATACTCACTGTATTAAACTTCATAAAAGTACACCCAAACTCACTCCACTCAACAACACTTCACTCATCAACAAACAGCTGAACGAGAATCCACTCAACAACAATACACTGTATGACACTCCACTGTAGTGTATGCCACACCACTCAACTCAATCCTACTTCAGTCTACAGCACAGTAGAAGAGTCTACTCCACTCTACTCCACTTTACACTCCTAAACTCTTCAAAACTGTAGTCCACCCTATCCCACTGTTCTACACTGTAGTCCACTCTATTGCACTCTACAAGACTCTACTACACTGAACAGCACTCTATGATACTTTATTCTCCAGCACTCTGCGCTCATCCATTCTACAACATTTTACTCCACTATATGCCAGTGTACAATACTCTGCTATGCATTAGCAAACTAGATGCTCCTTCACTCTGTGACACTGTAGTACGGTCTACGCCACTTTCCTACACTCTACTTCACTGTATAACAATGTACAACACTCTAGTGCAGTTTTAGACACACAATTGTGTGCTATGCCACTCCACTCTACTATATGTCACCACTTCACTGTACAGTACTCCACTGTAACACATTATACAACATTCTGTGGCCCTCTACTGGACGTCACTGTACACCACTGTATAACACAGGATGAGACACTACTCCACTCTACTATATAAGATGGCCATCCACTTTATACCAATCAACTCCACTCTACGACACTCTACACCACTCCACTGTATACACCACTGTAGGAAGCTGGCTCTGATTATACTATACCAAAGTAAGGTATGTTGTGCAGAGTCAAGTGGAACCCCAAAGGTAGGCTGAGGTAAAAGTAGATAATACCTTACTCACTATTTGTGGTAGTGTGGGTGAGCAGTAAGGCTTTATCAGAAGGTAGTGTTAAGCATTTATCGTACACACTCAGGCAAGAAATTATGTCACACACTCAAAGATTGAACTTAGACCAATTTGTTTGTATAAAAATATTATTTTGTTATTTTATTTCTAGAACCAAGCCAAGCCTGGTGCAGGTAAGTGAAATAATACTTTTGCAGGTATAATTCAGGTGAATACAATTGAAATGCAGTTGAATGCAATTGGTTTGTTTACAGGTAAGTCAACAGTCAAAATTACTATACAGTTACTTTTGAGATTACTTTGCACGTTACTTTTCAGATGACTTTTTAAGTAATTTTTTCTACTCAGTGTGATATGCCTCGTTATCACACTGGGACATTTCCTTGAGAAAAGTTAAGTAATTCAGTTGTTCTACATTTGCAGTTTTCAAGGTTTCATACAAACCAATTCCACACTTAGAAGATTTTTCACAGAAAAGCAGTCAATGTAGTCCTATGGGAGTAAACAGTGTTATCAGTTTAACGGTAAGTACTTACCTTTTGGCATTCTGGAGTTAGAATCAGAGTTCCCCCAGAGTCAAGGATGCACTCTCAAAGTACCCACAGAGGCACTAGGGCAGGCAGGTGCAGAGTTCTGAGGCCCAATGTTATCCAATGGGGTATAGGGGGCCTCCGGTGGTGGCTGCTCACGAGCAGGCCACAAGCTTGTTGGAGCAAAGCTCCAGGTGTTAGGTTCAGGGTAAAGGGGGATCCGATTTAGCACACAAGGTGCACACACAGCGGCACAGGGCTGGCCTGGTGCTGTTTTGGCATCGGGTGCCCTGTTAGTTTCAACGAGGTTTCTCCAGTTGCAAAAAACACTGCAGGTTCAAGGATGAAGATTTTCTGGAGGCCACCACTGGTTGTAGAGGTAAGTTGGGATGCCTGGGGATGCTGAGACACCGTCGGTTGGGCCACTCAAGGCCGAGGGATGTCAGGTTCGGGGGTGTCTGTTGGAGTCAGCTTTCTCTTACCGGCTCTGGTCGCTGTCGGGGGGATCCTCCAGAAAGGGGCTGCAGGCATCAGCTGGACACTTGAGGCAGGTCAGGGCTCACCAGATCTCAGGTCAGGATCGCTGGGGAGACCTCCTTGTGGTGTTGAGCGACTCGAACTCGGGCCATGGGCGTCGCGTGCAGAGTGGTGCAGACTCACGGATTTGGCTGGAGCCAGAGTCTGTTGGTGAGCAAATCCGTTGCTCATGGGAGACAAAGTCTGGTTTGGAAATACAGGGCAGGTCCTCAGGGTTCTTAGGGGCTGTTGGCTGCAGAACACACTGGAATTTTGGTGGAGCAGGTTTGAGGTTGGGACAGGCCGGTAGGGCTGGGGCCAAGTCAGTTGGTGTCCTCCTCTTCTTCTTTCAGCACAGCTTCTTCAGACCTTCTTCACTCTTCTTGTCTTGTCTACTAGATTTAGGGGCATTACAGGTAAGTACAGGTCATGCCCAACCCCTTACTGGGGGTGGGTACACCCCCTATTATGCCACCCTCCAGTGGGAGGGGGGCAAAAGCCTCACTCTGGTTGGCTTGGACCCCCCATCTGCAAGATGGCGGGGCTGAGAGTTGTGCTTCACCTCGCCTCCCCCACCTGAGGGGTGGGTTTGGCAAAGATGGGCACACCTCACCTCCTAACTTGGTTTTCCAGCTGATTCTCCTGCCCAAAGTTGGGGTCAGAAACACTCTGCAAATCATACACCCCAAATACTCAAAATATAGACCCCAAGTCTCCGTTCTCAATCCTAGTAATCTTGAGCACAAATAGAACCCCTCAAGTTAATGTATCACCCAGACCACCAGCCCAACACACCACAACTCAGAGGATACACTCTACTCCTAAAACTTGAACTCCCTTTCCTTCATGCTTCTTAACTCCAGATCGGCAGTTAAACATGCAACAGAAATTTCAGAAACCATTTTAGCTGACGACATTGACATCTCTTTCTTAATGGACACCTGGCTTAATGAACACTCTACCCACATGTTGTACTTGCTCACTCCCCCTGGATATTCAAACATTAGAGGAGATAGACCTATACGAACAGGGGGTGGATTAGCGATCATCCATAAAGATGAATTCAAACTGAACACACTAGAATCCATGGACTACTCAAACTTCGAATATCTCAGAGTTGATCTCTCAATAAAAGGCACCACCCCTATCTCACTCCACATGATCTATCACCCCGTGATCATATTCTCTTCACTGAAGAACTAACTGACCTAATAACAAAGTTCTCCCTTACTGACACCAAAGATGTGCTTCTGGGCGATTTTAAACTACACAGAAGATGCCACAGTCAAGAATCTTTTAAACATTCTTGAATTGAACGACCTTAAACAACTCTACACCAAACAGAGACACAATAAAGGCTCTATGCAAGATGCTTTAATTACTGGAAACAATCTTCAACTGATAACAGAAGATGAAGTCTTCAAAATAATTGCAAATTTGAAGCCCACATTTCACACTATGGACCCACTCCCTTCCACCTCAGTACAGAACCTCAACCATATAATTTCTCCTTTTTGGTGCAAAGTCCTCAATGCCTCTCTCTCATGTGGCAGAGTCCCTGACTCCCTCCAACTAGGACAAGTCACACCCATCCTTAAGAAAACAGGTACTGACCCAAACAACTTCAAGAAACTCAGACCGATCACCAACCTCCCATTCCTAGACAAAACAATCAAGAAATGTGTCCTACTTCAACTCAACCAGCATATTAATGAATTCAACCTTCTCAAAACTTTCCAATTAGGCTTCAAGAGAGGCTGCAGCACTTAAACGGCTCTGTTCAATATCTCTGATGACATTCACAAATCTTTTGATAAAGGGGACTCTTGCCTCCTTATCCTACTTTACATATTGGCTGCTTTTGACACAGTGAACCATTTAGTCCTACTCGAGACCCTCAAGAGTCGTTCTGGCATTAACTGCACTGCATTGAAATGGTTCTCATCCTACCTACAACATTGTTCTCAACAAATAAAAATGAACAGTTGTCTCTCGAAACCTGATCTATTGCCACAAGGTGTTCCTCAAGGTTCAATCTTTTCTCCTGCCCTATTTAATCTCTTCATGGAACCATTCACAACTATTTCAAAACAACAGGGGTCACATCAAGAACTTTGAACTCACTAGACTGCTCTCTTTTTCTTTCCAACTCTCTAGAATCCCTAGTTATCATCCTGGACAGAAACAAGTCAATGAAGGAGATCATCAACAACTCAGCAAAAGGAGCCCTTATCACACTAAAGCACCTAAAAAAATCAAACCTTTTATCCCCACTAATGACCTTAAGACAGTTGCGCAATCGCTCGTCCTCTCTAAACTGGACTATGGCAACGCCGTCATCACCGGAACTCTTAAAAGTCAACTTGCTCCCCTGAGAGCCACTCTCAACGTGGCTGCGAGATTCCTCATAGGAATAAAACGGTTTGACCACATCTCTCTGGCCCTTAACCCCTTCGGTGCTCATGACGAGCTGGACTCGTCATGGCACACAGTGCTCGTGTGCTCATGACGAGTCCAGCTCGTCATAAGACCCACCCACGGGGGAAGCGCTGGCGCTCCCCCCGTGGGGATCCGATCGTTGGGTTTTTTTCGGGGAAGGGCTTCCCCTGCCTCCCCCGCCCCCTTCAATGACGTCAGCGCGCAAGGCGCGCTGGCGTCGTTGGGGATTTCCCTTGTTTCCCCGACGCGCTGGAAGCCATTTGCTTCCAGCGCGTCGGGGAATAAGGTAAGTTTTGGCTCGGGGAGGGGGGGTTTGAAAGAAAAGAGGCATCGAGGGAAAGGAAAACCCTTTCCTTTCCCTCGATGCCTCTTTTGTGCATTCCTGCTGCACGATCATGCGATCGTGCAGCAGGAATGCCCACTAGACACCAGGGAATTTCTTTTTTTTTTTTAAATGTATAAATACTGTTTCGGGAGCGGCCCCTTGGGCAAGGGTCGCTCCCTCTTTGAGAGCCATATGTATTTGGTGCTCTGCCCCCTGGGGGGGCAGTTTTTCCTATTGTAGCCCACTAGACCACCAGGGAGAAACGGTGGGGAGTGGCCCCTTGGGCAAGGGTCACTCCCCTTTGGGGGCATTGTGGCAGATCGACCAAATGATATAGTGCCCACTATTTTATTTATTTATTTTATGTAATGCGTTTTTATATAGCGCAGACTTTACCCGAAGGTGTCAGAGCGCTTCACAATAGGGAGAATGGCAGTGCATACACCACCCCCGTGTGAAACAAAAGAGGCATCGATGCCTCTTATGTGCATTCCTGTCTAAATACTGTTTTGGGGAGCGGCCCCTTGGGCAAGGGTCGCTCCCCTTTTGGGGGCCATATGCTTTTGGTGCTCTGCCCCCCTGGGGCCTTGAATCGGGCAAGTATTGTGCACTGGCCTGGCAGGTTGCTGGCAGTGCATACACCACCCCCGTGTGTGGCAGCCCGGGCTGAAACAGCTTCTGGGCACACACACATGTGCATGATATAGAGGTAGAGTGAAAGTATAGTGTGTTTGGAAGAGAAGAGATTTGAGGTCAGCTTTGAAGATCCGGGTAGAGGAGGTGGCACGGAGCAATGGGGGAAGCGATTCTCACCGGATTGCGCCATCGATCTTTCCCTTTTGAAGAGGGGGGGGGTGCGCAAGCAGAAGCTTTTCCGCATTGCGAGCCACCGGACAATTTCAATTTATTCGCCAGGTAACGAGGGGAGGACGTGTGTAAGGCTTTGTGTGTGATGCAGGCAGTTTTGTAAATAGATCTTGCCTCGATCGGAAGCCATCGAAGAGAGGACAGGATAGGAGTGACGTGGTCGCTTCGTTTAGACCCTGAAATGAAGCGAGCTGCTGAATGGAGGATGGATTTGAGAGGGGAGAGGTGGGATTTGGGTAGGCCCTTCAGAAGAGAATTGCAATAATCCAGTCTTGAGAGAACCAGAGATTGTACTAAGGTTTTTAAGTCTTTCTCCGGGAAGAACCGACGGATCCCCCATAGAAGGCGCAACTGGTAACGTGCGTTCTTAGCAATAGAGTTGATGTGGGAGATTAGGTTGAGTCTTTTGTCAAGAATGACACCAAGGTATTTAGCGCTGTCGACAATGATGGGTTTGTTGTTGAGTAGGTTCAGCTGATCCATCCAAGATTGAACAGGAGGAGGTGAGAGAGAGGTAGAGAGGAGGAGGAATTCAGTTTTGGCGGGATTCAGAATGAGTTGGTGAGCTAACATCCAGTTGTGAATAGAGTTGAGAGTAGAGTTGAGTAGTGAGAGATCGTGTGCGGAAGATAAAGGTATCTTCCCACTAGTCCACCAGGCATTTATTTGTGGAGAGTGACCCCTTGGGTGGCAGAATAGCAGTATGTTTTTAGGCCCATCTGCCCCCAAGGAGGGCAGAAGCCACTAGACACCAGGGTTTTTTAAATTTTTGTGTTGGGGAGTGGCCAAAAGGGCAAGGGTTGCTCCCCTTTTACGGGGGTGAATATTTTATTTATACTCTTTGGCCCACCTACCCCTTAGCTTGGCTGGTGGATTGTGTGTGGACTGGTGCATTATTTGCATATGTGATTGTAATGTTTTTTTCTCCTTTTTATTCTAGTGTAAAGCTTTTGATTCCTGTTTGCGGTTTCGGCAGTGGTTGTTCTGCAGTTTTGCGTAATTGCATTTATTTGGTAAGAAAAATATTTTTGTTGTGTGTACTCCAAATGAGTATTATTGTCATGCATGAATGAATTTTTTTGTAAGTGGTGTCATAATGGCAGCATATTTGTTAGTGTTCAGAGCATGAAATTCTTTGCGATGTTTTGCATTGTCTTATGTGTAATTTTTTTCTTCTTCTTTTTTAGTGGGATATTGTTGATCCTTACTGTGTCTGTGCAGAGTAGGTGGTGGTGAGTCTAGCTGCTTCTGTCACGTGAGTGGTATAGTGTTGGAGTATATAGGTCTTTGTGATAAAGCTACATTTTGTTTATTTCTTTTTTTTACAAAGGGTTTGTTGTTGTTGACTTGTTTGACAAGTAACCTTTATTAGTAAGCATTATGGCTAGCCGTAGAATTACTGCTCAGCAGGTGGTTGGTTTGCTTCTTGAATCTTCCTCTGAGCAGGATTATGAGACTGACAGTGCGTCTGAGGGAGAGGAGGGAGGGGAAGATTCAGGCAGTGAGTTTTCTCTCCACATGGAATCATCGGATGATGAAGGTACTCTCAGTGCAGATGAAGTGCCTGATTTAGAGGAGGATACTACTGTGCCGATGGTGCAAGAGGCATCTGGATTGCAGCCTGGGGCTGCTAGGCTTCCTACTGGAAGTGCTGGACTCTGGGTTGATCCAAACATGGTGCAGCCGGTGTTGCCTGCCTTTAGTGGTTATGCAGGGTGTAGAGTGGATTGTGAACATTATTTGCCTATACAGTATTTTCAGTTGTTTATGGATGATGTATTTTTGGGTGAGATTGTTGAGCAGACTAATTTGTATGCTGAACAGTTTTTGAGGGACAACAGTGCCAGACTTAGGCCCCATTCTAGAGCTACCCGGTGGAGTCCCACAAATCTGGAAGAGATGAAGAAGTTTTTGGGTTTGACTTTTTTGATGGGTTTGATAAGGAAGCCGTCCATGGGTTCATATTGGTCTACCAGTCCCTTGATGGCAACGGCCATATTTCCTGCAGTTATGACTCGTGATCGGTATTTACTTTTGCTTCGGATGCTGCATTTTGTTGATAATGGTTTGGCGTTGCCACGAGATCACCCTGAATGTGACCGTCTTTTTAAGATTCGGCCTGTTCTTGATCACTTTGTAGATCGATTTTCAGAGATCTATACTCCAGGGAAAGAAATATCTATTGATGAGTCTTTGGTCCTGTTCAAGGACCGTTTGGTTTTAGGCAGTACATTCCTAGCAAGAGGGCACGCTATGGAATTAAGCTGTATATGTTGTCTGAGAGTAGGACAGGATATGTTTTTAATTTGCGTGTGTACACTGGTAGGGATTCCACTATTGACCCCCTGGTTGTCCGTCCACTTTTGGAGTTTCAGAGAAAATTGTGTGGGATCTTGCTAGAGGACTGTTTAACAGAGGCCACCATTTGTACCTTGATAACTTCTACACTGCTGTGCAATTGTTTAAGTAATTGTTCAAAGTGGACACTTTTGCTTGTGGCACAATCCGCTCTAACCGTAAAGGTTATCCAAAAGAGCTTGTTTGCAAAAAACTTCAGAGGGGACAGTGCAGTGCCTTGCGTAGTGAGGAACTGCTAGCTGTGAAATTTGTGGACAGGAGGGATGTGTACATGCTGACTACCATCCATGATGAGAGTACTTCACCTGTGGCTGTTTGGGGTCAGATTGCTGAAGTGCGCAAACCTGTGTGCATTTTAGACTACAATAAGCACATGGGTGGTGTTGATAGAGTAGATCAGAGGTTGGAACCTTACACTGCTATTCGTAAGTCTTACATTTGGTATAAGAAGTTGGCCATCCATCTCTTCAATTTAGCAACTTTCAATGCTTTTGTTGTGTTCAAGGAGTGTTCTCCTGCGTCAAAGTTGACTTTTGTTCAGTTTCAGGAGTCTGTCATAGGCAGCCTTGTTGTTGTGGAACAGGCAAGTGTTCCTAGAGTTGGAGTGGTGGAGGATGTGGCTCGATTGAAAGATCGCCACTTTCCTGATCACATTCCTCCTACACCCTCAAAAGACTTTCCCACTAGGAGATGTAGAGTCTGTTGGCGAAGAGGTACGCGGAAGGAGACTCGTATGTACTGCCCTGAGTGTCCTTCTAACCCTGGGCTGTGTGTGCCTGCTTGTTATAGAGCGTACCACAAGCAAAAGAATTATTGGGAGCAACCATGAGTGGTAAAGTGAACTGCCTGGTCTGTAATGTTTAAGAATTGTTGTTCTGTTTCAAGGTTGGCATTAGTGCAATGTATTTAGTTTCTGATTTTGTGTTAGTAGATTTGTATCTATTTGCAATTTGTTTGTGTTTTCTTTTTTGTATAAAAAAATCCTAAATGTGATGGTGGTGTGTGTAGGCTGGTGCTTGGCTGGCGGTGTGCGTGGAGTGGCGCTTGGCTGGCGGTGTGCGGGGAGTGGCTCTTGGCTGGCGGTGTGCGTGGAGTGGTGCTTGGCTGGCGGTGTGCGTGTAGTGGCGCTAGGCTGGCGGTGTGCGTGGAGTGGCGCTAGGCTGGCGGTGTGCGTGGAGTGGCGCTAGGCTGGCGGTGTGCGTGGAGTGGCGCTTGGCTGGCGGTGTGCGTGGAGTGGCGCTAGGCTGGCGGTGTGCGTGGAGTGGCGCTAGGCTGGCGGTGTGCGTGGAGTGGCGCTAGGCTGGCGGTGTGCGTGGAGTGGCGCTAGGCTGGCGGTGTGCGTTGAGTGGCGCTAGGCTGGGGGTGTGCGTGGGTGGCGCTTGGCTGGCGGTGTGCGTGGAGTGGCGCTTGGCTGGCGGTGTGCGTGGAGTGGCGCTTGGCTGGCGGTGTGCGTGGACTGGCGCTCGGCTGGCAGTGTGTGAGTAGTGACTTGCTGCTGGTCACTACACACACTGCTAGCCGAGCGACACTCCACGCAATCCATCAGCTTGTGTGGTTGCTGTGTTAGGAATGTGGGCGTGTGAAAGTGATGGGCCCTTGAATGGCGCTGTCTGCTGGTGTGAGTGTTGTAATGTGATGGGCCCGCGGCTGGTGGTGTGAATGGTTTTGTATTTGTCACACGTATGAAAGGTGTATGAATGGCCTGTAAAGAGGTTGGTGCCTTGTCGTGGCTTTACAGCTCACGAGCTGTGAGTCAATGGTTCAGTTTCTCGTCCTTTCAATTATTAACAGTGCATTTCATTTTTGTGAAATCACTTGTTAATACAATTGTATATACTGAACCATCACTCACCCTCATGCCAAATCCAACCAGTATGTGTGTGCGTGCTTGAGGATTAGATGGCTGTGCAGTAATATTTTTTTTTGTCTTTCTCAAGCAGGGTGTACCTTGTCCCTTTTTGTGAATGTTGTAATGTGTTTGTTTCGTGCCTGGTGGTGTAAATGATCTTGTGTGTATCACGTATGAAAGGTGTGTGAATGGCCTGTAAAGCGGTTGGGGCCTTGACGTGGCTTTACAGCTCACGAGCTGCGAGTCACTGGTTCCGTTTTTTGTCCTTTCAATTATTGACAGTGCATTTCATTTTTGTGAAATCTCTTGTTAATAAAATTGTATATACTGAACCATCACTTGCCCTCGTGCCAAATCCAACCAGTATGTGTGTGTGCTTGAGGAATAGATGGCTGTGCAGTAATCTTTGTCTTTTTAGTCTGTCTGCCAAGGTGTACATTCCGTCTCAGAATAACCTACCAACTGTAGATATTGTCGTAAACGAAACACCCATGGGAGTACATGGTGATATCTCTCTTGTGGATCCCAACAAGTTATGGTACCCACAATGTCCTGCAAACCTCAAAATGTCTGTCACATTTTCCTTGCAATATTGTGCCAAAATGTTCACACTGCATAAATAAACAACACATTATCTCAAAATGACCTGGTTTTGCAAGGGGGTCACCTGGGTTTTGGCCCTGTGCTCGGCGGCCATCTAGGGAAACCTACCAAACCCACACATTTCTGAAAAGTAGACACCCGGGGGCTTCCAGGGAGGTATGGCTTGCGTGGATCCCCCAACGTTTCCTTACCCAGAATCCCCTGCAAACCTCAATTTTAGCTGAAAAAATCACTTTTTTCACACATTTTTGTGTGGGAAAGTGTGGCATCACTGGCCTCACACAAATTTCCTACCACCCAGCGTTCCCCCAGGTCTCCCGATAAAAATGGTGCCTCACTTGTGTGGGAGGCCCAAGTACCCGCGACAGGCAAGGGCCCACAACGTATTGAGGCGACCTCAAAATGGCCTTTCACAAAACCACCTGGTTTTGCAAGGGAGTCACCTGGGTTTTTGGCCCCGTGCTCGGCGGCCATCTAGGGAAACCTACCAAACCCACACATTTCTGAAAAGTAGACACCCAGGGGCTTCCAGGGAGGTATGGCTTGCGTGGATCCCCCAACGTTTCCTTACCCAGATTCCCCTGCAAACCTCAATTTTAGCTGAAAAAATCACTTTTTCACACATTTTTGTGTGGGAAAGTGTGGCATCACTGGCCTCACACAAATTTCCTACCACCCAGCATTCCCCCAGGTCTCCCGATAAAAATGGTGCCTCACTTGTGTGGGAGGCCCAAGTACCCACGACAGGCAAGGGCCCACAACGTAGTGAGGCGACCTCAAAATGGCCTATCTCAAAACCACCTGGTTTTGCAAGGGGGGTCACCTGGGTTTTTGGCCCCGTGCTCGGCGGCCATCTAGGGAAACCTACCAAACCTACACATTTATGAAAAGTAGACACCCGGGGGCTTCCAGGGAGGTATGGCTTGCGTGTATCCCCCAACGTTTCCTTACCCAGAATCCCCTGCAAACCTCAATTTTAGCTGAAAAAATCACTTTTTTCACACATTTTTGTGTGGGAAAGTGTGGCATCACTGGCCTCACACAAATTTCCTACCACCCAGCGTTCCCCCAGGTCTCCCGATAAAAATGGTGCCTCACTTGTGTGGGAGGCCCAAGTACCCGCGACAGGCAAGGGCCCACAACGTATTGAGGCGACCTCAAAATGGACTTTCACAAAACCACCTGGTTTTGCAAGGGGGGTCACCTGCGTTTTTGGCCCCGTGCTCGGTGGCCATCTAGGGAAACCTACCAAACCCACACATTTCTGAAAAGTAGACACCCAGGGGCTTCCAGGGAGGTATGGCTTGCGTGGATCCCCCAACGTTTCCTTACCCAGAATCCCCTGCAAACCTCAATTTTAGCTGAAAAAATCACTTTTTTCACACATTTTTGTGTGGGAAAGTGTGGCATCACTGGCCTCACACAAATTTCCTACCACCCAGCATTCCCCCAGGTCTCCCGATAAAAATGGTGCCTCACTTGTGTGGGAGGCCCAAGTACCCGCGACAGGCAAGGGCCCACAACATAGTGAGGCGACCTCAACATTGCCTATCTCAAAACCACCTGGTTTTGCAAGCGGGAGTCACCTGGGTTTTGGCCCCGTGCTCGGCGGCCATCTAGGGAAACCTACCAAACCCACACATTTATGAAAAGTAGACACCGGGGGCTTCCAGGGAGGTATGGCTTGCGTGGATCCCCCAACGTTTCCTTACCCAGAATCCACTGCAAACCTCAATTTTAGCTGAAAAAATCACTTTTTCACACATTTTTGTGTGGGAAAGTGAGGCATCACTGGCCTCACACAAATTTCCTACCACCCAGCATTCCCCCAGGTCTCCCAATAAAAATGGTGCCTCACTTGTGTGGGAGGCCCAAGTACCCGCGACAGGCAAGGGCCCACAACGTAGTGAGGCGACCTCAAAATTGCCTATCTCAAAACCACCTGGTTTTGCAAGGGGGGTCACCTGGGTTTTGGCCCCGTGCTCGGCGGCCATCTAGGGAAACCTACCAAACCCACACATTTATGAAAAGTAGACACCCGGGGGCTTCCAGGGAGGTATGGCTTGCGTGGATCCCCCAACGTTTCCTTACCCAGAATCCCCTGCAAACCTCAATTTCAGCTGAAAAAATCACTTTTTTCACACATTTTTGTGTGGGAAAGTGTGGCATCACTGGCCTCACACAAATTTCCTACCACCCAGCGTTCCCCCAGGTCTCCCAATAAAAATGGTGCCTCACTTGTGTGGGAGGCCCAAGTACCCACAACAGGCAAGGGCCCACAACATAGTGAGGCGACCTCAAAATGGCCTTTCACAAAACGACCTGGTTTTGCAAGGGGGTCACCTGGGTTTTTGGCCCTGTGCTCGGCGGCCATCTAGGGAAACCTACCAAACCCACACATTTCTGAAAAGTAGACACCCGGGGGCTTCCAGGGAGGTATGGCTTGCGTGGATCCCCCAACGTTTCCTTACCCAGAATCCCTGCAAACCTCAATTTTAGCTGAAAAAATCACTTTTTCACACATTTTTCTGTGGGAAAGTGTGGCATCACTGGCCTCACACAAATTTCCTACCACCCAGCGTTCCCCCAGGTCTCCCGATAAAAATGGTGCCTCACTTGTGTGGGAGGCCCAAGTACCAGCGACATGCAAGGACACAAAACGTTTTGAGGCAACATCAACATTGCCTATCAAAAAATGTTTTGGGCCCTTACCTGTCGTAGGTACTGGGCCTCCCACACAAGTGAGGCACCATTTTTATCGGGAGACCTGAGGAACGCTGGGTGGTAGGAAATTTGTGTGAGGCCAGTGATGCCACACTTTCCACACAAAAATGTGTGAAAAAGGATTTTTCAGCTAAAATTGAGGTTTGCAGGGATTCTGGGTAAGGAAACGTTGGGGGATCCACGCAGCCATACCTCCTGAAGCCCCGAGTGTCTACTTTTCAGAAATGTGTGGGTTTGGTGGGTTTCCCTAGATGGCCACCGAGCACGGGCCAAAACCAGGTGACCTCCTGCAAAGCCAGGTCGTTTAGTGAAGGCCATTTGAGGTCGCCTCACTACGTTGTGGGCCCTTGCCTGTCGCGGGTACTTGGGCCTCCCACAAGTGAGGCACCATTTTTATCGGGAGACCTGGGAGAACGCTGGGTGGTAGGAAATGTGTGTGAGGCCAGTGATGCCACACTTTCCCACACAAAAATGTGTGAAAAAGGGATTTTTTCAGCTAAAATTGAGGTTTGCAGGGGATTCTGGGTGGAAGCGTTGGGAGTACACGCAAGCCATACCTCCCTGGAAGCCCCGGTGTCTACTTTTCAGAAATGTGTGGGTTTGGTAGGTTTCCTAGATGGCCACCGAGCACGAGGCCAAAACCCAGGTGACCCCTTGCAAAACCAGGTCGTTTGTGAAGGCCATTTTGAGGTCGCCTCACTACGTTGTGGGCCCTGCCTGTCGCGGGTACTTGGGCCTCCCACACAAGTGAGGCACCATTTTATAGGGAGACCTGGGGAGCGCTGGGTGGTAGGAAATTTGTGTGAGGCCAGTGATGCCACACTTTCCACACAAAATGTGTGAAAAAAGTGATTTTTTCAGCTAAAATTGAGGTTTGCAGGGGATTCTGGGTAAGAAACGTTGGGGATCCACGCAAGCCATACTCGCTGGAAGCCCCAGGTGTCTACTTTTCAGAAATGTGTGTGTTTGGTAGGTTTCCCTAGGTGCCGGCAGAGCTAGGGTTCACAAACTACAGCTAGGCACTTTGCCAAAAAAGGGTCATTTTTCACTGCGAAATTGAGGTGTGACCACGTTGCGTTTTGCGCCGTTTCTTGTCGCGGGCACTAGGCCGACCCACACAAGTGAGGTACCATTTTTCTCGTAAGACTTTGGGGAACGCGGGGTGGGTGGAAATTTGTGGATCCACGCAGATTCCAGAACTTTCCACCACAGAAATGTGGGGAAAATGTGGTTTTTTTGACAATTTTTTAGGTTTGCAAGGGATTCTGGGTAACAGAACCTGGTGGGAGGCAGTCCAGTCACCCCATCCTGGATTCCCCTGGGTGGCTAGTTTTCAAAAATGTATAGGTTTGCTAGGTTTCCCTAGGTGCCAGCAGAGTTAGGGTTCAAAAACTACAGCTAGGCACTTTGCCAAAAAAGGGTCATTTTTCACTGCGAAATTGAGGTGTGACCACGTTGCGTTTTGCGCCGTTTCCTGTCGCAGGAACTAGGCCGACCCACACAAGTGAGGTACCATTTTTCTCGTAAGACTTTGGGGAACGCGGGGTGGGTGGAAATTTGTGGATCCATCCAGATTCCAGAACTTTCCACCACAGAAATGTGGGGAAAATGTGGTTTTTTTGACAATTTTTATGTTTGCAAGGGATTTTGGGTAACAGAACCTGGTGGGAGGCAGTGCAGTCACCCCATCCTGGATTCCCCTGGTGGGTGTCTAGTTTTCAAAAATGTATAGTTTTGCTAGGTTTCCCTAGGTGCCGGAAGAGCTAGGGTTCAAAAACTACAGCTAGGCACTTTGCCAAAAAAAGGGTCATTTTTCACTGCGAAATTGAGGTGTGACCACGTTGCGTTTTGCGCCGTTTCCTGTCGCAGGAACTAGGCCGACCCACACAAGTGAGGTACCATTTTTCTCGTAAGACTTTGGGGAACGCGGGGTGGGTGGAAATTTGTGGATCCACCCAGATTCCAGAACTTTCCACCACAAAAATGTGGGGAAAATGTGGTTTTTTTGACAATTTTTTATGTTTGCAAGGGATTTTGGGTAACAGAACCTGGTGGGAGGCAGTGCAGTCACCCCATCCTGGATTCCCCTGGGTGTCTAGTTTTCAAAAATGTATAGTTTTGCTAGGTTTCCCTAGGTGCCGGCAGAGCTAGGGTTCAAAAACTACAGCTAGGCACTTTGCCAAAAAGGGTCATTTTTCACTGCGAAATTGAGGTGTGACCACATTGCGTTTTGCGCCGTTTCCTGTCGCAGGCACTAGGCCGACCCACACAAGTGAGGTACCATTTTTCTCGTAAGACTTTGGGGAACGCGGGGTGGGTGGAAATTTGTGGATCCACGCAGATTCCAGAACTTTCCACCACAGAAATGTGGGGAAAATGTGTTTTTTTGACAATTTTTTATGTTTGCAAGGGATTCTGGGTAACAGAAGCTGGTGGGAGGCAGTCAAGTCACCCCATCCTGGATTCCCCTGGGTGTCTAGTTTTCAAAAATGTATAGGTTTGCTAGGTTTCCCTAGGTGCCGGCAGAGGTAGGGTTCAAAAACTACAGCTAGGCACTTTGCAAAAAAGGGTCATTTTTCACTGCGAAATTGAGGTGTGACCACATTGCGTTTTGCGCCGTTTCCTGTCGCGGGCACTAGGCCGACCCACACAAGTGAGGTACCATTTTTCTCAGAAGACTTTGGGGAACGCGGGGTGGGTGGAAATTTGTGGATCCACGCAGATTCCAGAGCTTTCCACCACAGAAATGTGGGGAAAATGTGGTTTTTTGACAATTTTGTTATGTTTGCAAGGGATTCTGGGTAACAGAACTTGGTGGGAGGCAGTCCAGTCACCCCATCCTGGATTCCCCTGGGTATCTAGTTTTCAAAAATGTATAGGTTTGCTAGGTTTCCCTAGGTGCCGGCAGAGCTAGGGTTCAAAAACTACAGCTAGGCACTTTGCCAAAAAAGGGTCATTTTTCACTGCGAAATTGAGGTGTGACCACGTTGCGTTTTGCGCCGTTTCCTGTCGTAGGCACTAGGCCGACCCACACAAGTGAGGTACCATTTTTCTCGTAAGACTTTGGGGGAACGCGGGGTGGGTGGAAATTTGTGGATCCACGCAGATTCCAGAACTTTCCACCACAGAAATGGTGGGAAAATGTGGTTTTTTTGACAATTGTTTATGTTTGCAAGGGATTCTGGGTAACAGAACCTGGTGGGAGGCAGTCAAGTCACCCCATCCTGGATTCCCCTGGGTGTCTAGTTTTAAAAAATGTATAGGTTTGCTAGGTTTCCCTAGGTGCCGGCAGAGGTAGGGTTCAAAAACTACAGCTAGGCACTTTGCAAAAAAAGGGTCATTTTTCACTGCGAAATTGAGGTGTGACCACGTTGCGTTTTGCGCCGTTTCCTGTCGCGGGCACTAGGCCGACCCACACAAGTGAGGTACCATTTTTCTCAGAAGACTTTGGGGAACGCGGGGTGGGTGGAAATTTGTGGATCCACGCAGATTCCAGAGCTTTCCACCACAGAAATGTGGGGAAAATGTGGTTTTTTGACAATTTTGTTATGTTTGCAAGGGATTCTGGGTAACAGAACTTGGTGGGAGGCAGTCCAGTCACCCCATCCTGGATTCCCCTGGGTATCTAGTTTTCAAAAATGTATAGGTTTGCTAGGTTTCCCTAGGTGCCGGCAGAGCTAGGGTTCAAAAACTACAGCTAGGCACTTTGCCAAAAAAGGGTCATTTTTCACTGCGAAATTGAGGTGTGACCACGTTGCGTTTTGCGCCGTTTCCTGTCGCAGGCACTAGGCCGACCCACACAAGTGAGGTACCATTTTTCTCGTAAGACTTTGGGGAACGCGGGGTGGGTGGAAATTTGTGGAGCCACGCAGATTCCAGAACTTTCCACCACAGAAATGTGGGGAAAATGTGTTTTTTTTACAATTTTTTATGTTTGCAAGGGATTCTGGGTAACAGAACCTGGTGGGAGGCAGTCAAGTCACCCCATCCTGGATTCCCCTGGGTGTCTAGTTTTCAAAAATGTATAGGTTTGCTAGGTTTCCCTAGGTGCCGGCAGGGGTAGGGTTCAAACACTACAGCTAGGCACTTTGCAAAAAAAGGGTCATTTTTCACTGCGAAATTGAGGTGTGACCACGTTGCGTTTTGCGCCGTTTCCTGTCGCGGGAACTAGGCCGACCCACACAAGTGAGGTACCATTTTTCTCGTAAGACTTTGGGGAACGCGGGGTGGGTGGAAATTTGTGGAGCCACGCAGATTCCAGAACTTTCCACCACAGAAATGTGGGGAAAATGTGTTTTTTTGACAATTTTTTATGTTTGCAAGGGATTCTGGGTAACAGAACCTGGTGGGAGGCAGTCAAGTCACCCCATCCTGGATTCCCCTGGGTGTCTAGTTTTCAAAAATGTATAGGTTTGCTAGGTTTCCCTAGGTGCCGGCAGAGGTAGGGTTCAAAAACTACAGTGAGGCACTTTGCAAAAAAAGGGTCATTTTTCACTGCGAAATTGAGGTGTGACCACGTTGCGTTTTGCGCAGTTTCCTGTCGCAGGCACTAGGCCGACCCACACAAGTGAGGTACCATTTTTCTCGTAAGACTTTGGGGAACGCGGGTGGGTGGAAATTTGTGGATCCACGCAGATTCCAGAACTTTCCACCACAGAAATGTGGGGAAAATGTGGTTTTTTTGACAATTTTTTATGTTTGCAAGGGATTCTGGGTAACAGAACCTGGTGGGAGGCAGTCAAGTCACCCCATCCTGGATTCCCCTCGGTGTCTAGTTTTCAAAAATGTATAGGTTTGCTAGGTTTCCCTAGGTGCCGGCAGAGCTAGGGTTCAAAAACTACAGCTAGGCACTTTGCCAAAAAAGGGTCATTTTTCACTGCAAAATTGAGGTGTGACCACGTTGCGTTTTGCGCTGTTTCCTGTCGCAGGCACTAGGCCGACCCACACAATTGAGGTACCATTTTTCTCGTAAGACTTTGGGGAACGCGGGGTGGGTGGAAATTTGTGGATCCACGCAGATTCCAGAACTTTCCACCACCGAAATGTGGGGAAAATGTGTTTTTTTTGACAATTTTTTATGTTTGCAAGGGATTCTGGGCAACAGAACCTGGTGGGAGGCAGTCAAGTCACCCCATCCTGGATTCCCCTGGGTGTCTAGTTTTCAAAAATGTATAGGTTTGCTAGGTTTCCCTAGGTGCCGGCAGAGGTAGGGTTCAAAAACTACAGCTAGGCACTTTGCAAAAAAAGGGTCATTTTTCACTGCGAAATTGAGGTGTGACCACATTGCGTTTTGCGCCGTTTCCTGTCGCGGGCACTAGGCCGACCCACACAAGTGAGGTACCATTTTTCTCAGAAGACTTTGGGGAACGCGGGGTGGGTGGAAATTTGTGGATCCACGCAGATTCCAGAGCTTTCCACCACAGAAATGTGGGGAAAATGTGGTTTTTTTGACAATTTTGTTATGTTTGCAAGGGATTCTGGGTAACAGAACTTGGTGGGAGGCAGTCCAGTCACCCCATCCTGGATTCCCCTGGGTATCTAGTTTTCAAAAATGTATAGGTTTGCTAGGTTTCCCTAGGTGCCGGCAGAGCTAGGGTTCAAAAACTACAGCTAGGCACTTTGCCAAAAAAGGGTCATTTTTCACTGCGAAATTGAGGTGTGACCACGTTGCGTTTTGCGCCGTTTCCTGTCGTAGGCACTAGGCCGACCCACACAAGTGAGGTACCATTTTTCTCGTAAGACTTTGGGGAACGCGGGGTGGGTGGAAATTTGTGGATCCACGCAGATTCCAGAACTTTCCACCACAGAAATGGTGGGAAAATGTGGTTTTTTTGACAATTGTTTATGTTTGCAAGGGATTCTGGGTAACAGAACCTGGTGGGAGGCAGTCAAGTCACCCCATCCTGGATTCCCCTGGGTGTCTAGTTTTAAAAAATGTATAGGTTTGCTAGGTTTCCCTAGGTGCCGGCAGAGGTAGGGTTCAAAAACTACAGCTAGGCACTTTGCAAAAAAAGGGTCATTTTTCACTGCGAAATTGAGGTGTGACCACGTTGCGTTTTGCGCCGTTTCCTGTCGCGGGCACTAGGCCGACCCACACAAGTGAGGTACCATTTTTCTCAGAAGACTTTGGGGAACGCGGGGTGGGTGGAAATTTGTGGATCCACGCAGATTCCAGAGCTTTCCACCACAGAAATGTGGGGAAAATGTGGTTTTTTTGACAATTTTGTTATGTTTGCAAGGGATTCTGGGTAACAGAACTTGGTGGGAGGCAGTCCAGTCACCCCATCCTGGATTCCCCTGGGTATCTAGTTTTCAAAAATGTATAGGTTTGCTAGGTTTCCCTAGGTGCCGGCAGAGCTAGGGTTCAAAAACTACAGCTAGGCACTTTGCCAAAAAAGGGTCATTTTTCACTGCGAAATTGAGGTGTGACCACGTTGCGTTTTGCGCCGTTTCCTGTCGCAGGCACTAGGCCGACCCACACAAGTGAGGTACCATTTTTCTCGTAAGACTTTGGGGAACGCGGGGTGGGTGGAAATTTGTGGAGCCACGCAGATTCCAGAACTTTCCACCACAGAAATGTGGGGAAAATGTGTTTTTTTTTACAATTTTTTATGTTTGCAAGGGATTCTGGGTAACAGAACCTGGTGGGAGGCAGTCAAGTCACCCCATCCTGGATTCCCCTGGGTGTCTAGTTTTCAAAAATGTATAGGTTTGCTAGGTTTCCCTAGGTGCCGGCAGAGGTAGGGTTCAAACACTACAGCTAGGCACTTTGCAAAAAAAGGGTCATTTTTCACTGCGAAATTGAGGTGTGACCACGTTGCGTTTTGCGCCGTTTCCTGTCGCGGGAACTAGGCTGACCCACACAAGTGAGGTACCATTTTTCTCGTAAGACTTTGGGGAACGCGGGGTGGGTGGAAATTTGTGGAGCCACGCAGATTCCAGAACTTTCCACCACAGAAATGTGGGGAAAATGTGTTTTTTTGACAATTTTTTATGTTTGCAAGGGATTCTGGGTAACAGAACCTGGTGGGAGGCAGTCAAGTCACCCCATCCTGGATTCCCCTGGGTGTCTAGTTTTCAAAAATGTATAGGTTTGCTAGGTTTCCCTAGGTGCCGGCAGAGGTAGGGTTCAAAAACTACAGTGAGGCACTTTGCAAAAAAAGGGTCATTTTTCACTGCGAAATTGAGGTGTGACCACGTTGCGTTTTGCGCAGTTTCCTGTCGCAGGCACTAGGCCGACCCACACAAGTGAGGTACCATTTTTCTCGTAAGACTTTGGGGAACGCGGGGTGGGTGGAAATTTGTGGATCCACGCAGATTCCAGAACTTTCCACCACAGAAATGTGGGGAAAATGTGGTTTTTTTGACAATTTTTTATGTTTGCAAGGGATTCTGGGTAACAGAACCTGGTGGGAGGCAGTCAAGTCACCCCATCCTGGATTCCCCTCGGTGTCTAGTTTTCAAAAATGTATAGGTTTGCTAGGTTTCCCTAGGTGCCGGCAGAGCTAGGGTTCAAAAACTACAGCTAGGCACTTTGCCAAAAAAGGGTCATTTTTCACTGCAAAATTGAGGTGTGACCACGTTGCGTTTTGCGCTGTTTCCTGTCGCAGGCACTAGGCCGACCCACACAATTGAGGTACCATTTTTCTCGTAAGACTTTGGGGAACGCGGGGTGGGTGGAAATTTGTGGATCCACGCAGATTCCAGAACTTTCCACCACCGAAATGTGGGGAAAATGTGTTTTTTTTGACAATTTTTTATGTTTGCAAGGGATTCTGGGCAACAGAACCTGGTGGGAGGCAGTCAAGTCACCCCATCCTGGATTCCCCTGGGTGTCTAGTTTTCAAAAATGTATAGGTTTGCTAGGTTTTCCTAGGTGCCGGCAGAGCTAGGGTTCAAAAACTACAGCTAGGCACTTTGCCAAAAAAGGGTCATTTTTCACTGCGAAATTGAGGTGTGACCACGTTGCGTTTTGCGCCGTTTCCTGTCGCAGGCACTAGGCCGACCCACACAAGTGAGGTACCATTTTTCTCGTAAGACTTTGGGGAACGCGGGGTGTGTGGAAATTTGTGGATCCACGCAGATTCCAAAACTTTCCACCACAGAAATGTGGGGAAAATGTGGTTTTTTTGACAATTTTTTAGGTTTGCAAGGGATTCTGGGTAACAGAACCTGGTGGGAGGAAGTCATGTCACCCCATCCTGGATTCCCCTGGGTGTCTAGTTTTCAAAAATGTATAGGTTTTCTAGGTTTCCCTAGGTGCCGGCAGAGCTAGGGTTCAAAAACTACACCTAGGCACTTTGCAAAAAAAGGGTAATTTTTCATTGTGAAAATGTGGTACGTCCACGTTGCATTTTGAGCCATTTCCTGTTGTGGGCACAAGGGCTACCCACACAAGTGAGGTACCATTTTTATTGGGAGACGTAGGGTAACACAGAATTGTAGAGCAACTGTTATTACCTATTGACTTTCGATGCATTTCTGCCTTCCAAATGAAAGACAATGTGTAAAAATAAGTCATTTTGAAAAATGACCTATAATTCTCATGCTAGTATGGGTACTCCCAATTTCGGAAATGTGCAAATATCTACTGTTTCTAAAATCTACATTTTGTTCCCATTTCAGAAATATATAGGTGTCTTTCATAACTATTTTTCCATGTATACATTTTCCCAAAATAATTGCTATATACCCGGTACATAATAAAAAACCATTGCAAGATGCTGCTCAATTATTGGCTCTGGGTTCGTCGGGTTCTTGGTGAACCTACAAGTCCTATATATCCCCACAACCAGAAAGGTCAGCGGATATAACGGTATATTGCCTTCAAATAGCTGTCATAATTAGAAGAAGTTACAGGTGAAAACGTTGACACAAATGGCTGTTTTTTTCAACTAATTTTCAATTTTTCCTTTATTTAACTGTTAGTTTCTATCAGGAAAACTTTAAGGATCTACACAAATGACCCCTTGCTGAATTCAGAATTTTGTCTACTTTTCAGAAATGTATGGCTTTCCAGGATCCATTATTGGTTTCATACCCATTTCTACCATTAACTGGAAGGAGGTTGAAAGCACAAAAAATAGCAAAAATAGGCTATGTCCCAGAAAAATGCCAAAACTGTGTAAAAAAAGTTGGTTTTCTGACAAAAGTCTGCTTCTCCCTGAAAGCTGGGAAGATGGTGATTTCAGCACCACAACCCCTTTTTGATGCCATTTGCAGGGAAAAATCAAGACGCTTTCATCTGTAGCCCTTTTTTCGCATTTTTCCCAAAAACCCCAAAATGTTGCTGTATTTTGACTAATTTCTGGGTCCCCTCCAGGGGAATCCACAAACCCTGGGTACCTTTACAATCCCCATGATGTTAGAAAAAAAGGACGCAAATTTGGCATGGATACCTTATGTGGTCAAAAAGTTACAGCGGCCTAAGCGCGCACTACCCCAAATAGCCAAAAAAAGGCTTAGCACAGGGGGGAAAAGGCCTAGCAGCGAAGGGGTTAAGAGTCTCAACTGGTTTACCTTTGAAGAAAGATGCATCCTCAAAACCACCTGCATCACCCACAAAGCCCTTCATACAAAAATTCCCTCATAACTAGCAACTAACCTTTCCAGAGCTGGTACAAGCCGTGCATTTAGAAGTTCCAGCACACTTCTTCTCATACCCCCTAAGCTGAAAAAGAAATCAACCCTGACACGTGTCTTCTCATGAAATGTCCCCAGGATATGGAATGCATTCCCAAAAGAGCTCAGATGCAACCCCTTCTTCTTCCGCTTTAAACAAGATCTCAAATCTTTGCTACTAAATAATTGAGTCAACTCGCACATCTACATTTCCCATAGACGTTACCCCACTCCACTGACTCTCTCGTTATGGCACCTGATCCATTATGTCTCACTTTGGCACTAATTATCATTACCTTTTTTTGCTGTATTGTGTAACGTCATGACATGTTGATGTATCAATGTACTTTGACTATGCTTCTCACTATTTTTATATGTTCTGCTTTTAGCTCTCTCTGACTTCATGTGACCTACACATATCCTCTCATGTATCTCAAATTGTCCTATTCATACTACTTGTAAAGCGCTCTGATAACTTCATGTCTAGCTAGCGCTATATAAAACTTTAAAACTGTAAATAAATCATGCTGTAAGTGATATCATATGAAAAGGCATGAACAGTGCATGGAGAAGGCACAAGTTAAAATTAATGTTGTGCGGAAACTCAATTGATAATGCTGTGTCAGGAGCTGTTCAAGGTATAGTAGTTTTTGGATGGACCAGAAGTGAATCCTGGACATGGCCTATGAGTACTCACTATGCGCAGAGCATTGCTGTCAACAATATTTGAAAGTAAAAACGTACCAATATGGGTCTGATTTTGATTTTGGCAGGTCCTTCAAAATCATGGCAGAAGACACAAACTATTTTCCTAGTGCATTAATGCATATATCACTTTTAATGCGCTGGGCAAAAAGGTGTATGTCACATTTGTGACAGAGTGCCCAGATTGGATTAGTGTGTATTTTGGGAATTTTATCTTTATTTAAAATAAGTTCAAAAACAAATATTGTGCATGATTTTGTGATTTGCAGATGGATAGTGACCAAAGTGGCATATATACCACAGCTACCAAGTGCTATATAATATAATGCTCTTGTAATAAGGCACACAGAATAGCCATGACATTTATAATGGAATAACTAGTTTGAAAGAATCAAAATTAGGCCCTTTATGATATCACATTGTGTACTGTTTATTGAGATTGGTATACTAAAACGTAAACATTTGTATAGTCTGTACCTTTTACTATTGCTCTGTAGTATGTAGCTGAAGTGTGCACATGTCTGCTTTCAGATTTATCTGGAGAAAGCAAGGTAGATACTGGCTAGATTTTGGTTTACCTACAGCCGAACCACTGGGAGTCAGAAAGTGAGGCCACCAACAGCAAGGGAACCACTGGCTATGAGGGTGATGGGACTTGGCAGGAGGCTACTAGTACATCTGATTCTAAGGCCTTTCGTGGTGATGGCCAAAACAGCACATACCACAACATCACCTCACTCACTCCCGTCTCCTTGGCACAAAGCCAGCACCCAGTCCATAATTGGACTGGGGTCTCCTTCATCCTGGACACCTCTACACGTGCCCCATTCAGCACTGGTACCATAGGAGGCACTGAATGTTCTATAACGCCTCTCTGTGGGGTAGGCTGCTTTGCTACAGGCCATGCAAGGTGTCAGTCATCAACTCTCACTAGGTATTGACATCCAGGATGACATGCACTCTTCCCTGTCTGCCTCACAAAGTGGTCCTGTCTCTGTTAGTTCCTCAGCTGACACCAGTTCTTCTGGCACACCTGCTCCTATTCCTCTTTCTGCTGCGAATACAACCACTGACCACATTCCACCACCTGCTCCTATTCAAATCCCTGACCTCATTTCGCTACCTGTCACCATTAAAAGCCCTAACACTTCCCAAACCCCACCAAATTTCTCCTGCTTACCCAATCCCTCCACCTCCCTCCACCATTCCACATGTCCCAAATATAAAACCCTAGGCCAATGTACTACCATACCTCCAAACAATCCCACATCCCAGAACCTCAATTTCCCTTCTTCATTCCTTCCTAGAACCTCCTGAAATTGCCTTCTCTCAAAAACATTCCTGAAAACACAATCTCATCCAAAAAGTAGATGCTCCAACATCTATTTGATCCAGAACTGGCTCAGCTTTCCAGGAGTACCTGTAAATGTTATGTAAATTCTCAACAGTCATTATTCTGCAATAGGCTTGGGCAAGATTTTAATTTTGTTGGCGTAATTCTTACAATTTTAATAATTTCATGTTGCCACTACACAAAATGACATGCTATTCATGCAAAACAAATTACACTGAATGCTCTGGAAGAACAGAACAAAAGTGGCTGTTGTTCACTGTGCTTTTGTCTTTTTACTATCATTAAAGTGCAAAATGTTTTCTGGCTTCAAATAATTAATGCAACAACGCATTTGGTTCTAAAATATAGTACAAAATGATGGATTCACATTTCATGTAATTTTGTAGATTGTTTGCAGGATTACGCAAAAGCAAATTGCGTGAATTTCACCCACCGCTAATCAGCACCCATAGCAGAGTGCAGCTCTGCAGAGAAACATTTATGTCTTTTTTTGCAAATCCAATCTAGGTGTTTTACAAAGTTATGTGACAGATTTAACATTGAATATAGATATACATCTGGATTTCCTAAGATACACTGGCTGGAATAATTTATCTTTACCTGTCCTAAGAGTGAAGAAGATGCATTTTCTCTTCTTTTCACTATTTGAATATTGAATTTACAATGTTTTTAGAGGTAAATTTGTAGAAATGGCCACAGGCTACAAAAGTTAATGTTAATAAAAAGTTTATAGAGTGCACGTCCACCAAAGGTCTCTTGGCACTAGATGACCAGCTTATCAGAGGGCCATAAGCTGATCCAATAAGTCCCATCTGCTCGTTTAAAAAGCCAGGTCTTCAGGCTTTTTCAAAAGGAAGAAGTATTCATCACAGATCGGATTGTACTCAGCAAAAAATACCAACTGGTAAAGGATGTAACAGCAAAACTTCTGCCACCAAATCTACACTTTCTATATCTTCTAGAGCCTGCTGACCTCAAATTACGTAACAGAACATAGGGCCTGATTAGGATGGCAGGCGGACTTTCGTCCTCCTGCCACCCCAACGTAGACGGAATGGCCCGACAGGCTGTCGGTGGTCCCGCACAAGGCATTATGATGTGACCGCCACCATGGCGGTCACAAAGCCTATATTTTGCATTGTGGTGGGTGCTGCTTGCTGCAGCACTCGCCGCAATGCAAAAATGGGACACTTTACATATCCCTGCACTACGTGGTGCCTGCCACATGGTGTAGGGATATGTAGGGGGCACCATAGGTGCCCCCCGGTGCCCCCAGCTTAGGGCCAGGGGACAAGGGGGGCACACTACGGTCCCCCAAAGTCCCTTTCCACCTGCATTTTCATGGCAGGCTAACCGACATGAACAGGCGGGCGGAAAGTGACAACGTAATCCCCATGGCGGTGCCTGGTAGGCACTGCCATCATTGTAGGGAATACAAGCCGCTCTGCTGCCCCGGCAGTCTCAAGGAGCCTGTCAGATGTGTGGCGGTTGGTCTTTCCAACCTCCACACATCCACCCGCCATTGAAATATGGCGGGCAGATGTGATGGGTCCGATGGTGGTGGGACCGCCACTGACGGGCTGTCGGTGGTGGTCCCACCGCCATCCTAATCGCACCCTTAGTTTTCTGTGGTTAATAAGATTCCCTTGGACATGTTTCACTAAACATCCATCACATCCAATTAAGCATATTTTTCTTCTTTTATATTTTCTCTAACATTCTTTTTAAACCTGTAATGTTGAAGTATTCCATACAGACATACGTTTTCAAGATGTGGACTCCTTTTGGGATAGTATGTATCCAACATATTAGTTTTGACAATATCAGTACTTTGTGGCTCATACTGTGCTAAGTATTGGATTTCTTGAAAAGATTTCAATATTCTATTTCATGTGAAGGCTTGACCTAGACTTATCCAAATGATTCCTCTTGACTTTCGAATACAAACTGGCTGAGCTCGAGCCATCCGAACATTCGTAAGATCCTATCCCTATGGGAAAGCATCTTCAAGCTGAAGCTGCACAATATCTTGCTGAGAATGTTTTCTGCAGAAATTTCTTCCCACATTTCCTTCATCGCTGACTTTTCAGATTTTGTGATATATGATGTAACATAACGAGCAACAGCAATTGAATTGACTGCAACAAACTGAATATCCATGTTTGCATTCCACATTTTTCAAATTACTGGATTATAGTCATTAGTGTACTTTGAAGCTTCTGTTCTTCTTAAGTTGTATGTATTCTTGGGAGATTTTCGAGTTATTGTTTGTCTTACTGCTGAGAAAAAACTATATACTCTTCCTTTAGAAATTATAGGTCGTGGAAATCCAAAATGACATTTGGTATAAAATATTCCTTTACATTTATATTTCTGTCTGCTGTATTTCCCACATCTTTGACTTTGAAACCATAAAACGTGTTGTCTCAAGCTCTTTTCTCCTCCTTCTCTTGGAATCGCACATGTAACATACTGTTCAATGAAAGACAAAACAGCTTCAGCACTATCTGTTCCAAATTTTGGTGCATTCTTTATCCATAATAGCTCTTAAAAACCAAGCAACGGTGCTTAATATGTACTCTTTTTTTAACTGGGACCCAGTAAAGTTATTTTAATAAAGGGGTGACATGTTTATGTCTCACCATAATAAAGAGCAGCCTTGCTGCTTTGTTCTGTAACACCTGAAGTTGATGCAACAGGACATCTGGTAAACCGGCATAAGTTGCATTTGCATAGTCTAGTCTCGAAAGATGGCTGCAGTAACTATCTTTTTACGTGCTTCAAAGGACAAAAAGGGTCCAGCTTTCCTCAACAGTCTTAGTAGAAATGAGCATTTTGATACCACTGAGTTTAGATGGGTCTGCATTGTAAGATGCTCATCTATCATCACTCCAAAGCTTTTGTTGCCATTGAAGGGGGAGGCAGTGGGCCCAAGTCATCTGGCCAGCAGTGTAAACTCCTGTCCTGGAAATTATTGTTCAAAATTATGACATATGTCTTATCAGTATTTAATTTTAGTTGATTTAATTCCGTCAATTGAGCAATAAATCTCATTGCATCCTGAAAATTGTTTTGTGTCATAGAGCTGCCATCTAAGTGAAACATTAGTTGGTAGTCATCAGCATAGTTTTAGATATTATACTGTCTGATCACCAATTACTTCACCAAAGGTTTGATGCACATTTTAAACAGGTGGGGACACAGGAAGGACCCTTGAGGGACCCCACATCTCAATCGTTTTGCTGACAACGTAAAAGATACCAAACTGACCGCTTGTGTGCAATCCAACATAAAAGATTTAGGCCACTGCAAGGCCATGCCCCCAAACCCTGCCTCCTCTACACGGTCAACCGGCAACTTGTGGTCGACCGTGTTGAAAGCTGCAGACAAATCCAGTGAGACCAAAGCAGCATCGTGCCCCTGATCTAGTTTCTATCTAAGATCATCTAGTACTGAAGTTACGACAGGTTTGGTGTTATGTTGAGGATGAAAACCAGCTTGTACAGGGTGCAGAAAGTCTTTGTCTTGAAGATGTTTACATACAACTGAGGCAACTTGTGCCTCTAACAGCTTAGCTAGAAAAGGCAGCAAGATGGCCTCTAATTGGTTATGTCCTCCGGGTCTAACCCGTGCTTTTTTTTAGCAGGGGGCAGCTTCAGCTTGTTTATATGTGCTAGCTACAATCCCCTGTGAAAGAAATACTTTGAGCAAGTTCAATAAAGGAGGATAAACTATATCCTTCAGTTTCTACTGCACTTCCGGAGGACAAGTGTCTCTGGGTGAGCCCGATTTGACTTTTACAACAAGGGAGTCCAGAATATCCCCATTTATTCCTTGAAAAGCCATAATAGTTTCCTTATTCATCTACCCAAAGGACTAAACAGCTGTGGATGAGCAACTAGGTATACTCTCCCTAATGTTTGGGATTTTGTTAATAAAGAAATTATTTAAATCATCACACAATTCGTCAGGCAGCCACATTAACCTTAAACGATTTTGGGGCCTTCAGTTGCTCAGGTATTTCAAACATCTCTTTTTGTTTGTTTCTGGCATCCAGAATCCTATTTGAGTAGTATTTAGATTTAGTAGCAGTGAGCAAGGCTTTATATTTGGCTAGTTCCTCCGTATAGTGCACCTTATTTACTTTCAAGTATTTACAGCAACATTGGCGCTCAGCTTGCCTTAACTTAAGCTTAGCTTCTCTCAATTCACTTGTAAACCAAGAGCACGTCTAGGCCTGGTCCTTGTAAATTGTCTAGATGTTGGAGTATGTAAGTCAGACATTGTTTGCATCAAACAGGTAAAATCATGCTCTGCAGCTGAGGCAGAATCACTTTCACCAGGCTTTGACTGTGATAGCGTAAGCACCTTCTCATCCGTACTGATAGATCGCCACTTACGTATTATGCTATTCACTATTGGCTATCTGAGAGGGGGCTTAAAGTTGAGGAGATTAAATTCAACTAAATAGTGGTCTGACCAAATGCATGGCTTTACGTTTAAGTCAGTTATCTTGATATTTTGAGACAAGACTTAATCGAGTATCTGGCCCTTTGCATGAGTGGTCTCCATAAAATGTCTGTGGAAATGAACACTCGACATGAAGCACAGGAATGCTCACCCCTTGTTACAGGAGCCAAGATGGAAGTCACCTTAGGAAATAGCTGAGAATATAGTTTCACCAGAGGACTGAGTAGTTCAAACATCTGCTCGTTAAAATGAGCCATGTGCTGAGGGGGGCGATGAACCACCAGATATATTAAAGAACTCATAGTAAAATTTTATTTGATACTTAGAAGGTCAACTGATTCTAAATAGTTATGCCGCGCTACCGCCCGCCCCTCTTCCTACCCCTTTTGTTAACATTGAAAATCCAATAGCCGCCAGGAACAGCCTTTGGGTTTGAGTCATAACTCAGCCATGACTCTGTAAAAACGAAAAAGTCGAGTTTATGTTGTAAAATATGCTCATAGATTGCCAACCTATGTTTCACAAGGAAGCAAGTGTTCAAATAAGCCACTTTCACTCCCTTAAATTGTGCGTTATTATCTACTTTGCCTGGCAAAATGCCACTACAATTGACAGTGGGATTGTTAGCAGAACCGCCATGCAACCCTATAGTGTATTTCAACAATTCTAATGTTTATAGCATAAGCTTTAACTCAGACGTAATCTGCAGGCCTACCATATTCAGTTTGTGCAGCTCTGATGCACAGTAAGACACATTTTGGCCATAGTGGCTGGCCCCTGGACCCGTATAGGCGCGGTTGGAGGCAGACGGGCTTGCCTGTGGCGCGCTAGCGACACACCCGCTGCGCAGCTGCGCTGGCTCTCTCATTTTATACTTCCTAGGCAAATCATGGAAAGAAGGAAGCCTAGAGCGCTAACCCTCAGTCTAGGTAGCAAGATGATGGTGGCCCTGGGAAACAACTTCCGAAAACAAGTAAGGGGAGGGAAGAACCCAATGTCAAGTGCAATCACACCTTCTCAGAAACTAAAACCGTTTAGGATTTCCATAGTTGCATTAGGGCAGCTTCATTTGAGTTTTCAGTTTAAAATCAGATTCACTACAATTCATTTGCAATTCAAATTCAGTAATTGTAAAACCATCGATTAATTGGATTCAAACTCTCCATATACCATTAAAACGTTCTGCCTAAAAACCTAACAATTTTTAAAAACAACAAAGTACTAAAACGTATGTGTACAGTTTAAAAACAGGTAAAGCCCTCTGACAGTATATCCATCGAATAATACATTTTATGACAGATGTGATAATAATTTTATTAATTATATAGAAATAATCGCACTTTGACCACAAAACTACTCTTTTGAAAGGTTTTAAATACACAAGACATGCCAGCACTATATACCACAGGCAAAAGAAATGTAATTGCTAAATGGGGTGCACTACCAGCACCTACCATTTGAGGGCAGTTAAGATTCTGCTACTCAGTGCCAGATGTACAAAGTCTTTTTGTGGTTTCAAACACCCTGATTCAGACACTGCAGCAGACAAAATACTTTTTACAACGTAGTAAACCCATTTCAAGAGTTGGTCACTTTTTACCAACTCCAAAAATGTGTTTAAAAATGGATACCGTATTGCTATGTGGAAGATTTGTATTTTAGGCATCTCTTCCAAATACCTATTCCTATCCACATGTATCAATGGCTTAGGACCAAAAAAAAGGTGTTAAACCATTGAAACGTTACTGACCCCTAAGTTGGGTGGCAATCCTTTTCCAAAACGGACCCTTTCCTGTTTGTAAAGGTGAAAAAGACAATTGCTGGGGAGGAGTCAGTGGTCCAGGGGACAACGGTCTACTCTCAAAATTTTAAAGTTTGTTTTTTGCATTTTTTATAAATTGAAATATTTAATAAGCAATCACAGACATAGTGGTCTGCTGGCACCAGCAGGCACAATCCCTGTGATGGCCACCAGACTTTCTGAGTCACAATGTTCGAATTATCTCATGAATATTGATGAGGTAGGTTGGATTGTGACCCCCTAGATTCAGAATTTTGATAACTGACCTATTAGTACAAATGTTGATTTGCAAAATTCCACACTGGTTGCAAAAATACTGCTCACAATTTGCAACCAGTATTTTGCCAGAGCTGTGTACATTTGGCCCACAGTTCCTTTTTATGAAATATGCCACATTTACCTAATTTTAGATTACAAAGTGTAATGTGCATGCCGTATTAGTCACAGCCACTAGGATTCAAACCTCCAACCTGCACCTTATGCAGAACTTTAAGAAGCATTGACATTAAGCTGCTGATTTAGAGTTTGGTGAAGAGGGTACTCCATCACAATGGAAACGGAGTACACTTGCTGCTAAACTGAGTAGCGGCCCGTGGTGGGCGTCCTGCCGGGCGGTGACGCGGGGCGGGGGAGGGGCAAGGTGGGGGGGTAGTAAACTACGGAATACGGCGCACAGAGGTAAGTACACAAACAAAGAAATAAAACGAATTGCGTTGCGCGCGCTGCATCGCATTTAGCCGCTACTGGCTAAACTGAAGGTCCACTCGCCTGATTTACAGATTGTCGGACATTAAGTATGTCAGTGGCACACCCTACTCTGTCTCCATCACTGAAATACTCCTCCGATGGTCTAACGGAAGAAGGGACGTCTGAGGTTTTGCCATTCAACATCCCATCTGATATAGAGTGGACTGTTGAGTGGCCAGTTTTTACTCTTTCTTACCTCCGTAAAAAAAGTGATGGTATGGGACAGTAAAAAATGTCAATGTCCCCACACCATGGGAGAAAAGTCTCATGTTATGGTGATCGTTAGCTTTCGCTTTAAAAAAAAAAAACAACAATATCCTGTTCTTGTATTTTGTTTTTGAAAAAACAAAAACATGTTAAAAGGTTTACAGATGGTATTCTCGTTTTGACAGTAGCACCATTAAACTTTTAATGCAATGACAGGATCCTCCATTACAGCGGTTCTTGCAAATGTGTAGAGTTGTCCACTGGGATGGCAGACATCTCTAAATTTGGTGGGAGAACCCTCGGTATGGCAGGAGTAAAATACCCTACCACACCAACAGACCTACCTTTCCACACTCTAAGAAATTGGGTTTTTGATTAAGGGGGGCTGATTACACTTGTCAAGCAACAACCACATTCCCTGTGAGGATGAACCACAAAAGTCACTAAATGCACCTCTAAACCCACTGGTAGCTTGTCACAAAAGCAGTCAGGCCTACCTTAGAGGAAATGTGTTAAGTATTTATGCAGCACTCAAACAGTAATAAAGTGAACACACCCCATATCCCACATATGGTACATTTTGATAAATAAAATGAGACCAAAACAACAAAAATCCAGCCTGCAATTTTAAAGTTTTAAGTAAAAATTACGCCAAGAAGCTGAAAACACCAACTATGGGTATCTGGTCGAACAAGATCGGGGTGCAGTCGCAATCTCAGGCCACCCACAATGTAGTGAGAGCCAAATACAAGGACCAGGTTAGTCCAGCTGAACAAGTTTCAGTCTCAAAGTCCGGCATGCAAAGTTCAAAACTTCAGGATTTCACAGAAGGAGCTCAACTGATGCCTGTCAAGTGTCCAAGAACTAGGGCCACACCAATTGGGGATCAGGAACTCATTCCAGCAGAGGCCAGCAGGGTTCAGGCAGGTCAAGTTGAAGGTCCAGGCAGGGCCAGTTGATGGGAGACCTCTAGAGCTTGTTGTCTTCCCTATAGCTCAGAACAGGAGGTCAGCCATCTGACCCTTGAGGTCACTCTGATAATCGTGGGTTTAAGGAGCAAGGCAGGTCTCAAACACAAGGGCAGTACTCTGAGGGTATAAGACAGGCTACAAGCGGCAGGGCAGTCCTCCGGTAGCAGCAAGGCAGTCCTCCGAAGTACAAAGCAGGCCTCAAGCAGCATGGCAGTCCTCTGAAGTACAAGGCAGTCCTTCTTGGAGGAGGGGGTGTCCTCCGCAGGTCCAGGAGTGAACTAAAGTGTTGGTCTGAAGGTCCAATATTTATATCTGGAGCCAGGTCTTCATGTGAGAGAAACTTCTGGACTTCCATCCACATCAGATTCTGGAATTTCCTTCCCCCATACAGAGGCTCCAAGAAGTCTAGGATGAAAAAGGACTGGTGTCTAGTTAGTTATGACTGTGCTGAGGTGGCCCTTTTGAAATGTAAGTGGGGCAGGTAACAACTCCGCTCCTCAAGGTTTCAAGGCTGAAGGTTTCAAGGTGTTTTGTTAGAGATTTAGATCTAACAATGAGATATCTAATATATAAAATACATCAAATACATAAATTAGTACAACTATAAAAAAGAGCTAAAAAATGCAAAAATATTACAACACATTAATTAATTGACAGGACAATTTATCTTTTCATAGCAGCTTTAGCAGTTTTAATTCAATTTTTTTAAATTGCTTTAAAAATCTCTATTGGTAGACCCTTAAAACAGGACAAATATAACATGTTTGATAGTCTGAACACCATTATAACACTAAGTGCAAATTATTTCCTCCCAAACTACAATCTGCCATGCATTATCAGAGTTTTTAATGGTAAACATTTCAACCTGCAATGCATTATACACCTTTGCACCCTGTGTACCAGGTTCAAGTTCAAATATGCTTGACCAACTGCTGCCTGACAAGATTAAAAGAGAAACACTTAAAGCTACAGTTAACCATCTCATTATATACTACGAAAGTTTTGCCATGGCAGAATGTTAAAAATAATTTGAGGTGGACATAGCTCCTATTCTGAATTATTATTAATATTATTATTACAACACTTGTAGAATGTCAGAACTAGTCAGAGAAAAGTGCTGAAGTGCAGATAAAACATTAGTTGAAAATGGAGCAGCATTTATAGTGGGAGAGAGGCATTCCATGGCCATAAGACTCCTTAAGAATGTTTCCTTTGCATGCAGAATACTGTGAGACCATCATAGAATTGCGACAAGTCCTTTTATGTGAGTACTCACCAAACCAAATTCTAGCCTTAACACTTCTAACAAACCATGCAATTTAAAGTGCAGATAGTGCAATAAATATTTCTCTCCACCTTATGAATAAAGTGCTATTGCTTAATATTTATTGTCTCTATAGCATAAAAAAAGGGTCAGCGGAATGTTCATTTTGTATACTGGTATGAGATGATTAAAAGACCTATGACCTGTTGCTCCATAAAGTGACTTTAGTGCATTTCCGTTCTCATAAGCCGTGTTTGATAGGTGTGCTATATGTTCAGTATCGGACAAATTTGCGGAAATAATTATCCCAAGTTATGGGTAAGATTTTACTACTTCTATTGTAAAATTGTTATAAAACCACTTATACTTTATTATGGCCCGACACCCTTTTGAGCAAAACTTCATGATCTTGGTTTTGTTTCTATTAACCTTCAGGAACTGAGCATCTAAATAAGAAGACAGATTATAGAGAGGTTTCTGGAGGCCTTTAGGAGTCAGGTCTAGCAGGATGATATCGTCCGCATAAAGGAGAGTCCCTAAAGGATAAGAGCCTAGATTTGGGGCATCACTGGCAACCTTGCTCAGCACATCGGACAGGTCTGCCTTAAAAGAAAAAAAAAAGAAAGGGCGCCAAAAGGCATCCCTGCTTTAAACCATTACTGATTGTGATTTTTGGAATCATACCCCACCAGCTTCCTAACATTACATGATACCAGGTAGCTGTGTGGAGAGCAATGATTAATTTTAGGAGACCCCTAGTATTCCCAAAGCACTAAACTTTTCCCAGAGGGTAGGCAAGTCCACATGGTCGAAAGCAGTCGAAAAATCTATAAAGGCCATGTAGACAGGTATCCCTCTTTGTTTCATGTATTTTTCCAATACAAGATGGATTACCGTTATGCTATCCAATGTCGAGTGACCAGCTCAAAACCCTGCCTACTCCACAGGTTATATTATTTTCCTCCACCCGTTCTAGTAAATTAGATAAGACACATTTGGAGAAAATCTTTCCTGTGGCATCCAACAGAGTAATCTGCCTATAATTACAAGTTAATTTGGGAGGGCCTTTTTTATGTAACGGCAAAATCATACTGCCCCTCCATGAACAAGGAAGCACCCCAGAAAAGTAAAAATAGTGAAAGAGTGCCGCTAAGTAAGTGGCCAATAAGTCCATATCCCCTCCTTCCATCCTGGCAGGAGGGCCCATCCTGCCATCACCTAGTCCCTCTTTGTCTCACTGTCTGGGCAGAATAAACTAAGGCCAACGGCCAACTATTCGCAGTCAGGTGACCCAGGACAAAGGCTGCAAGTACCAAATGATTAGGACAAAAAAATGCCAACTTTCTAAAAGTAAACACAAGGAGATGATGGATGGAGCGCTGAAACTTTCCAGACACTCACCCCCAGTCACAGATCTGGGTTGAATCCATCATCGTTCTTTAGCTCACTTCGCCACCCCAGTTCAGACACAGCTATATGCAAATCAGTCTTGACCCTGTGCCTCATGGCAACAGTCCAGCCTGAACTGCCAAGCCATGTCTTCCCTGGACCGGAAACAAGCATCCTGGGACCGGTTTCGAGCTAACAGCCCTCATCAGCCAGGCTAGCTTGAATCCAGTGGCAAAGTGAGCAAGGGACCCATGTCTGGGCATACTGTAAAGATGGTCGGACACGGTATGTGTGACTTCAAGTAGGTTTTAATGTGGAAACACCGGTACAGCAAAGTAACGCCTCCGCTCCCTTCTCAGCTCAAACATCCACTGACCAGCACTCTAGAACTCATGCTGACGTGGTATCGCAGAGCGAGAGGTGGAACGAACAAAAGGAACAAAGCAGTAGCATAGCAATAACATATCAATAAACATAACACATCTTCCCCCCTTAAAGAAAACAAAAAAAATAAAATTAAAAAAAAACTGATTAAGATACATCATTACAAACATAATCCGCCATCAATTTTGGCTTAGAACGAATACGCGTGTCACAAAGTGGTAAATTACCATCAACATTGCATTCCTCATCACCAGCAACCACATCATTATTTACACTGGGAAAAGCAGAATCCCCACCAACACAATTAGAAACATTGGTGGACACCCGAGGAATGCTGTCACAGTTTCCGTCAGAATTGGTAGGAACTGTATCAAAATTGGTAGGAACAGTTTCCTTAGCAACAATGTCCCACTCAGCGTGAGTATCAGAGGAGCGAGGGGTATCAGAAGAAGGTAGATTCTTAGAGCAACTGAGACTAGGGCGAAAAATGGCTACTCTTTTAAAATTCCAAACCTTGCCATCAGATAATTGTACAGCATTCCTCAAGACTTTGGTAACTTTTAAAGGCTTGAAGTATTGACTTTCACCCTTACTTGTTTTCCAGGGTTTCTTAACTCTAACCCAACAACCAACTTTGATACAAACATCTTTAGAATTGTGTTTTTGATTATACAACTCTTGATACTTGTTACGTTTGTTAATAATCCTTGACCTGATGACATCAACAGGAACAGTACTGGAAGCGGTTTCTAGCAACCATTCAGGATTGCACTTAGTCCTGGCACCATGACCTCTCATGACCTCAAACGGGGAAACTTCCAAAGCATCATGAGGTGTGGTTCTATACATCCACACAGTTTTAAAGATTTGCACTTCCCAATCACAACCATTCTGAACAGCCATTTGAATAGAATTCTTCAAAACTCTATTAAACCTTTCAATCATGCCATTACCAGAAGGGTTGTAAAGAGAAGTAGTTCTGTGTTTAATTCCAGCTCTCCTAAAATGTTCCTGAGTCATATTAGACATGAATTGAACCCCATTGTCTGAAATAACTTGAGCAGGTAAACCTTCTTCAATGAAAGTCCTGTCAAGAAACTTCAAAATTTCCTCAGAAGTAATTTTGCTGACAACTTTAATAACGGGCCACCTTGAAAAAACATCAATGAGTGCTATAACAAACTTCTTCTCCAACCCAATGGGACCCATATTATCAATAGCAATACTATGCCATGGTTTGGTTGGAACAAAGGACTCACCCATTTTTGGTCTCAAAGTGACCAAAGATTTATCTGAATTACAGCACGACAAACAGTCATGTACAATTCTCTCTATAAGGACATCAATACCAGGCCACCAGAACCATTGTTTGACTCTCTGCTTAGTTTTCACAATGCCGCTATGTTCCTCATGACAAAGTTTAACAAATTTCATTCTCAAGGAAAGAGGAGGAATAACCTTATCACCTCTAAATATAGATCCATTGGCAACAGAGAGTTCATGTCTAATTTCCCAAAAAGGTTTAAAAGCCTCAGAAAGTTTGGTTTTGCAAGGCCAACCAGTGTTAATATAACTCAGACAATTTTTGTAAAACAGAGTCAAGACTATAGCAATTTGACCATTCTTTCTCGTCAAAATTTGACAAACCCTGGTTATGAATCAAAGCAATCTGTTCAGCATCTAGATCGGAATGATCACATTCGTGCATTTCAATGGGTAATCTTGCCAGGAACATACACAATTTTATAGATATAATCCTGTAACCGCAAGGATACTCTAGCAATTCTAGCAGAAGCATTCAAGCTTCCTTCAGTAGTGAGTAATTTGACCAAAGGTTTGTGGTCAGTTCGAATCACACATGACTTCCCCCACACAAAAGACCGAAAATGTTCCATGGCCCACGCACATGCAAGAGTTTCTTTTTCGATCACGGAAAACTTCTCCTCAGTGGGGGATAAGGCACGGGAAGCGTAGCCTACAATATTTTCTTTTCCATCCGCCCTAACTTGTGATAAAACACCACCCAAACCCTTGTTGCTGGCGTCCACAGTGACAATATTATCCAAATCAGGATCAAATCCCTTGAGAGCAGGAGCTTCCACAATTGCACACTTGATACTGTCGAACTCCAACTGGCACTCTACATCCCACAAAAATGTAAACTTCTTCTTGAGCAATTGTCTAATGTGGAACATCTTGGAGGAGAAATTCCTCACAAATCTAGAGTAAAACTCTATAAGTCCTAAAAAAGACCGGACCTCCTCTCTACTTTTGGGGCTGGGAGCATCACGTATGGCTTCAATTAAGGAGGGTTTAGGAGAAACACACTCACTGCTAAGAATGTGACCTAAATACGTAATACACTTGACAGCAAACTTACACTTGGAATGTTCAACTATTAGCCCTTTGGATTCCATAATGGTGAGAACTTCATTCAAAATCCTATCATGCTCTGACCTATCTGCTCCAAAAACAAGAATGTCATCTTGGAAACAGCTGACGTTTTTAATTTTGCCAAATAAATGGTACATCAATCTTTGAAAAATAGCAGCAGCTGAGGCTAAACCAAAGGGGAGTCTCTTATACTGAAAACAGCCAAAAGGGGTGATAAAAGCTTTAAATTGCTTACTTTCATCGGCAAGGGAAATCTGATGATAAGCAGCAGAAAGATCTATTGACGAAAACCACTCAGCATTTTTCACTAGAGAAAGCATTTCCGAAATTTTTGGAAGGGGAAATTTGTCCACTACAATATTGTTGTTTAAGTGCCTAAGGTCAATACACAACCTCAGCTTGCCATTGCTACGTTTGGCTACTACAATTGGAGAAATCCACTCCGAGGATTCGATTGGCTCTATGATGTTAGCCTTAACCAATTTATCTAATTCTCTTTCAACATCATCTCTAAGAAGAACAGGAATGTGTCTGACCTTATGTACTTTCGGGCATGCATCTGTCTTTAACACAATACGATGTTCAAAGTCATTGAGGTTCCCAATACTTCCATTGAAAACTTTAGGAAATTTCTTCAAAATCTCCTCACAAAGTAAATCACCCTCATTAAGGACCATGACAGGATCAGGACTATTTGGATTGAGAATTATATCCAATTTACCTTGATCTTTCCAGCCTAAAACTGCGGGTCCTTTCTTAGCAACATACAATTTGCTGGTAGTCTCCCTATTCTTAAATTTAAAAACCAAAGACATGTACCCGACCATATCAATCTTTTCTCCAGAAAATCCTTCTGGATGAATATCAGACTCAAGGAGTCTATCACCCAAACATACAGCAAATAGGGATTTCCAAGTTTTTTCATCAACTATTGTGTATGGAGAGCCTGAATCAGCATACATTTGCACAAAAATGCCCCCAATACACATGGTACATAATGGCTTCTTCAAACACACATTGCTATTGTCATTAACATTCCAAATAAATAATTCTTTGGGATCTAAGTTTTGAGAAATGTTACTGGAATCATTAATGTTAAGTTTTCTAATACTGGATTCACAATCACTAGAATCACAATCAGCTTCATCCAAACACTTTACTTTCCTACCACCCTTCCTTCTGCAAGCTTTGGCAAAGTGACCAACAATGCCACAATTGGTACATCTTTGTTTTAAGGCAGGACAAGACCTGCTAGAAGCGAGGTGCGTAGGACTATCGCAACGGTAACACCTGAAATTGGCATAACGATTAAGATCCTTATTTTTAGTAGCTTCAACTTTATGTTTAACTGGAATATTAGTTTTGGTAGCGGTAACCTTAGCCTTGATCTTACTAACCACTTCTGCAGGAGTTTCAGAAACAGCAGCATCTTGCTTAAGTAACTTGGCACTACGACTAGACATTTCTACTTTTCTAATTATGCTTAAAATATCTTTTAATTCCGCATCTCCATTAATTCATAACCTATCTTGTACGGCAGGATCCTTATTATGCATGACTACTTGGTCTCTGATAAACTGATCAACCAAGTGATCAAACTTACAATCCGCAGAGAGTTTTCTTAAAGCTGTCACATATTCATCAATAGTTTCGTTGGCATCTTGTTTCCTAAGGAAAAACTTAAATCTTACAATGCCAATGCATACTTTTGGTGCAAAGTAAGTGTCAAAATCATTCATTATGGCATCAAACACGTTGACATCTCCACCACCTAAAGCCTAGGTCATTTCTTCATATGCTTTTAGCCCTCCAGGGCCAACGGAGTGCAACAAAAGCTTTTTTTTCCTATCTGGTGTCATTTTCCCATCTTCATCGATAGTGTCAATAAAATTGAGAAAATATGCTTTCCACTCCGACCATTTCATGCATGGATTAGAACCTGCAGGCCAAAACGCTTGGGGCGGCTGAATAGAAAAATTTTGACTTGCCATGGTATAAATAAAATAAAAGGCAAGAACTTGAGAGAAAAGAAAAGAGAAAAAAAAAATAAGGTGTGCGCGTCACCGCGCTGAAATAAAGATGCAATAAAACTTTTTATTTCCAACACACCTGAAGTAGATTAATAACTATTGAGATGTGCGCATCACCGTGTGAACAAGATATGTTGATGCACTTACAACATATAAATAATAGTGGAGGTGTGCGCATCACCGCATGAACGAGATGTGCGCTAAATATAGTGCAAAAAGTGTGCGCATCACCAAGCTAACACAATGATTTGAATAATCTCCAGTAGGTGTGTGTCAATGGAGAATTGAGGTGTGCGCGTCACCGCGCAATGAAATAATGAAAGTTGGTGCCTGACAAAATGGTGGCACGTAAGGTCACGGTGCGTGACCCAGGACGAGCTTGCGTAGAGTGGAGTGCGAAGACGCTATTGCGTAGAACAGCAGCAGTGCAAGGAAGAGAAGGCGAACTCCGCTGGGAATTCCAAATTCGACGAAGCAAGCAAGGTAAGAAAAGCGCTCGTGGAAGGCAGTTGAGGGTTTGAAACAAAACAAGTTTCAGGAGTGCAGCAAAAGTATTTTAAATTAAGTAATTTGGCTCATACGACCTGTAGAGAAGGTGTCGAGCACTTCACCCGAAACAGGAAAACAAGGCGCACACCATGCCAATTTCCTGGTAGGTCGGAGCAGCAATTCTTGAGAAGATTACACCGGTGCAGCAAACCAATGTTAGAAAACGTGGGTCCTACCGGTGTTCTGCTCATCGCCAATTGTAAAGATGGTCGGACACGGTATGTGTGACTTCAAGTAGGTTTTAATGTGGAAACACCAGTACAGCAAAGTAACGCCTCTGCTCCCTTCTCAGCTCAAACGTCCAATGACCAGCACTCTAGAACTCGTGCTGACATGGTATCGCAGAGCGAGAGGTGGAACGAACAAAAGGAACAAAGCAGTAACATAGCAATAACATATCAATAAACATAACACATACCCTGCCAACTTAGGGCAAACAAAGCAAACACAAGGAGATGATGGAGGGAGCGCTGAAACTTTTCAGACACTCACCCCCAGTCAAAGATCTGGGTTGAATCCATCATCGTTCTTTAGCTCACTTCCAGCACCGAGAATATTTCCTGGCAACTGATGTTGGTAAAAAAAAGGTATTTCAACTATGGTTGCTTAAAATTCTCATAATTTTATAATCTATCTGTCAATAGGATAAATAGTAAAAAATTATCCAAAGAGAAGAGGCAAGAAAAGCGTTGTATAATGAATTTGAGGCCAGGTACAAAAAATAATCTAACAAAAATTAAAACAGTGAGTTCTCAATCCTAGGATATTGTTAGATCAACTGTGCCCAATCAAAGTCAGTTTTAAAAAAATGAGTATTGCATCCAACATTTAAAAGGATCTAAAAAGGAGATAAAAGGCCTGGATACTGATAATTTGATTAGGCAACCCCAACTGAAAGAAGCATTCAATAAATGTTCCTCAACTCCAGGTAATATGATCCCAGGATGGTCAAATGAACACCAGTAGACCTTTGCATCGAAAGCCGCCAGGACACAAGCAGTTTTTTCCCATAATTAGAAAAGGCAAAATGGATGAAGGCTGCTTTCTCCATTTAAACAAATCCCCATCTTTGCTGAAAATCATTTGAGGATCTAGACAGGGTGGATTTTCAGACTGGGGATGAAGGGAGAGAATTAACAAAATAGAGTTGTGTGCCAAAGAAGAACTTTTATCATTAGGATTGAGTATTACCACCCCTCTAGCAGTATGAAGTAAGGAGTGCATTAGAGATTACACCTTAGCCTACCATGAGGGTCCGGCTGAGAAACAGAGAGAACACATCTCATCCCAATCAAGTAATAAAAATATCCCTCCTTATCATCAATATGGTATCTGTCCCAGGGAAAATGGTAGCTTGAGTATTGTTATTCCTAATTAGATGAATTTGTATAGGTCATCTACCAGATATGAAGACTGTAATAGGTACACTTTTCTCATGGGTCTACAGGATGAAGAGGAATTGACTGGTTGGACTGCTGACCAAAAGAATACTATTTCTCTCATAACCTAAACGTTGCCAGTTGGAACATCCAAGGATATGATAGAATAAAAAAGAGGGTTACTTGGATGTATTATTGAAGGATGTACATATTCCTATTCTTCAGGAAACCTGGTTACAAGACAACACAAGTATAAATGGTTTTGTTGCCAGCAACACCCCGGGGATCAGAAGTGGACCAGGCCACCATTCAGCTAGCCTGTTGGCTTAAGTATCCACCAAAATATTTAGGAGAATTGTGGAAAGGGTTCTGGATATGAACAGAGTACACATGACTAAAGTGGAACGAGTGTGAATAATAATGAAATTAAATTGTTTGCATTAATAAATATCTACATCCATAAAGAAGAACTCTTAGGTATAGGGAAATGGCTGGATGATCTTGGCCCCATAATTAATGATATTTTTTGTAGATATCTGAAGGTAATACTCGTTATAGGAGGTGATTTTAATTCAAAATGTTTCCTAGGTGCTTCTGATGATCTGATGCAAGATCTATTGGAGGTGTATAGGGTACCTGTGGCATCCTTCCCAGTGGGCTTTGAATCAAATGAGTCTACAGTGCTGGGTAATTGGTTGGTAAAAAATGGCCTGATCTGATTGAATGGTCATTATCATGATGATATTCCCATTGTTCAAACCTTCCAATCAGGTCTCCTTGGTTGTAATATGGCTTACATTTATGTTTTTGTTTGGCAATTTGGTCATTGTAAAGATTTTAAGGTATTGGACACAAAAGGTAGTGATCATTGTGCATTTTCATCAAGGTTGTGTTTTACGGAAACATTAGTATCTGAGAAAGATTTTCCATTTGTTATAGACTTTTCTCGAAGGCTCACGGTACCTCTCAACCCTTTGCTTCTCGATAATTTGGCCACCTATATTGGTTATGAATTGATGTAGAATAAAATAGTCTGGTATACAAGACATATAAGAAATGTACTTGATTATTTTTGAATTAATGTAAATCAGGATCAATTACGAATTGAGAAGAAAGATAGTGTCTCAACCCAACTGTTGTTTGACAATTCTTGCAAAAAGCTAAAATATGATCTGCATTGGATACAAATGAAATACAAATCTGGCGCTCCTACTATTACAAAAGAAGATGTCTGTTATTTAAGAAATGATTATAAATCCTATATAAAGCAATAGAAAACAGTTTTTTTCTACAATCGCTGGGAAGAAATGATTGAGATAATTTATTCAGGTGATTAGAAGAAGTTCTGGAAAATAGCTACCAGTATGAATAATTATAGCCATGGTCTATTTACATGTATGATTGCGGAAGATACATGGATGGCCTATTTTAAGGATCGATATGGCTCTCTGTTCTTACCAATTCCTCCACCAAATTTTCTAACTGGTGCTATTCCATATGACTAGTTGTTGGGCCTAGCCCTCTCTCCAGGGCTACCCCCAACTTTTTGCTTTTTACCTTCCACTTTTTGCTAAATTAGTTTTCATTGGACTTAGGACTCTGTACACTTTACCACTGCTAACCAGTGCTAAAGTGCTTGTGTTCACTCCTCTAAACATGGTTTCATTGGCATTTACCTAATTGGCATATTTAAATTACTCATAAGACCCTTGTAGAGTGATATACCAGATACATACTGCCAGTAAATTAAATGTTACCAGTGGGCCACCAGTACTTTTTGTTTCACTCAGTTAAGTAGCCCTCTAAAACATGTCCCAGGCCTGCCACTGCAGCCTGAATGCAGTGTTAAAGTGCCATGCAGATTTGTTATTTGACATGCGTTGCCAAGCCTTAAACTCCCCCTTTATTACATATAAGTCACCTCTAAGGTACACCCTAGGAAGTTTATAGGGTAGATGCTGTGTAATTAAAAGGTTTGACATGTACTTTTAAGTTTTACATGTCCTAGTATTGAAAAACTCCTAAATTCTTTTTCCACTACTGTGAGGGCTACCCCTCCCACAGGATAACATTGGAAATTCCTTATTACATTTAATAAGCTGTAATTTCTAAATGGGAGCTTGTGGCTATAGTATGTTTAGTGTCTATGAAATTGTAACACTAAACCCTCTTTAATGTTAAAGTCAGAATTTTCATTGCAGTTTTGAAAATGTCACTTTTAGAAAGTTGGCTTTTTCCTGCCCTTAGCCCTTTTGTGCCTGTATCCTGACTTGGGTCACATGACTGGATGTAGTTAGACTTTGTGAATTCCTCCCAGACAGTCACACAATAGAGGGATTAGGTATGCCTGAATGGGCCACCTGCTGGCAAGAAGGGGGGTGGAGATGAGCACAGCCCCACTTACAACTGAATATCTGTGGTTTGCCTTAGCGCAAAAAGGCCTAAAAAACCTGCAGTGTCACTTTGGACATTTTGGACCCAGGGCAGGTGGGGCAGGGAATTCCATGCACTTCAAAGAACCTTTCTTAAAGCTTATCTAACCTTCCAGAAGAAGGGCACCAGGGTGTAAAATAGAATCTTCAGACCTACTCATTAGTTCACAACTGGACCTGCGGAAGCACTCTCAGAGGACTGCCTGCTGCTTTGACCTGCTGGGCACTCTGCCAGACTGCTGCTGCACATGGAAGAACTGCTTTGCAGCCTAGAGCCTGCCTTAAAACCTCAGAGACCAGCCCTGATGTTTAGCCCTGCATCTATACCTACACCCAGGACTACCAGAAGTTAGCCCAATAGCTAGTTTGCTGGCCTCCTGTTCAAAGCCACAGGGACATAACAGACTCTTGAATCATCCCACCATCTTGAATCAGCACCTGGAGCCAGCCTGAGTGAGTCCTGAACCCCCAAGAGATGTCCCACCAGTCATGGAGCCTTTGTTGTGGCGCTAAAAGTGCCCAGATGATCATTTTCCAAAACCGAAGCCTTGGACAAAATTTACCAAAAAGTGCTCTGAGAACCAGGAGGAGACCTGGACCAACCTGCTCACCTATCCGCCCAAAGAGCATCACCAGTCGGATTGACTTTGCAGATTCTCTCACTTCATTCTTCTCTGCAGCAGCAAATCCATTTTAGCGGTCCTTTGCAAAAGGGGTATCCGACCCCATGCAACTGTCTTCGGCCACAGACCTCTGCCTAATTCCACTGGAGTGTCTCGACTTCCATTTCAGTGCCTAAGTCCGAAGGTAGAAATCTTCAACGCTGCTTTGACCCAAGACCATCATCCCCGGACACGGCCTGCAGCCTTGCCCTGCTGAACTTTACCATCTCAGACTCTTTTCTTCAGAGATGTTTCTAAGTCCGAAGGTAAGCGCTGACCTGGCCCAATACACTTTTTGTTTCCGAACTGGCCTCAATTGCGTTCGGCCTTAACATTTGACTTTGACCAGGTCTTGCGCGATGAGATGTCCGTGATTAGGCTTTGATTTTTTAGGTGCTATTTTGAACCTTAAACTTTAAATTTGGTTCTACTGATCGAATTTTTGCCTTTTTGGTGTCAAATAATTTATTCAAATGTACTCGATTTTCTAAATTGGTTTGGGATTTTACTTGTGTTGCGTTTTCACTTTATTACTGTTTGTATGCTGCATAAATACTTTACACGTTCCCTCTAAGTTAAGCCTGACTGCTTTTTGTGCCAAGGTACATAGAGATAAGCACAGGTTAATTTAGTTACTTTTTATCATACACCCTGCAAAGGTTTGTGCCTGTTTCTTGACAAGGGCTCACGCTCCACTCAACCAACATCCCGATTTCTCACAGTGGTTCTCCCAGGAAACAATCTTATCCACAATCTTATCCTCGAAATTGAGTAGAGCTACAGGCCCTGACAATGTCCCTGCTGTTATTATCAACTCTAGCAGCAAATGGTGGGCAGATTTATCCCATTGGATTGTTAAAAACTGGTCTATACCCAGATACTTGCAGAGCTGTGTAGTCAAACCAATTTTGAAGAAAGGCGATGGTAGCCTGCCTACTAATTGTAGATTGATCAGTCTTTTTGAAAGTTTTGAAAAGGTTTTTTCAATAATTGTTTTATCTCACCTGGCAGAATAGATGTTAACCAATCTTTGCCCAATTAAACAGAGATGATTCCGGGAGGGACATTCCACTATCGACCACTGCTTTGCCCTCCGGGCTACTATTAAGGAATCATTAGAAGTGAACCAGACGCTGTGCTTTCTCTTTGTGGACTTCCGCACAGCCTTTGGTACCGTGAAAAGAGGAAGGCTCTGAGAGAAGGTAAGAGGTTGGACTATCCCTGGGGATCTTCTATTTTTATACAGTCATTGCATACAGCAAACTGAGCCCAGGTAGAACTGGACACTTTGACCGGTTATCCAGTAGAATCAGTAGAAAGTATGGCCTATGTCAAGGATGTGTAATAGCACCTTTTCTTTTCAGTGTTTATGTGTCAGACCTGTAGGAGTTTTAAAAGCTACCCAGTCCTTCACATCAAAGATGGGGTCCCAGCATATCCCTTGTCTTCTCTATGCTGATTACTTAATTTTAGTGAACTATACAGCGGAAGGCCTGCAGGGAAAATGTAATGCTCTCGTCCCTTATTGTAGGGAAAGTATTTTAAGGTGGTCAATTCATATAAGTATTTAGGATTGTTGTTTTCAAATAATCTGAAATGGGTTGACCATATGAAAATAAGAATGGCAAGAGCCCTGTTACAAGCTGGGTGTTTAGTAAAATGTAACTATACATATGGGGGATTCTCATTAGCCCCTCTTCTGGGAATATTTGAGAGTCTGTAGAGAGCATAGTGTTAAAATATATGTTGGGTTTACCTAAAAGTTCCATGATTCATAGTTTATTACTAGAATTTGACCTCACATCCAGGTCTATCATGGCAGGCGTCTGCCTCCTATATTTCTTTAATCAGTTGTCCTCTTGTGAAGAGGCAATAAAGGTTTCAAAATTAAGCTGGAAAGTGATTCTCTTAAGTGAAAGGAAATGGCCACAGGTCTTCTTTAAAGAGTCAATGAGATTAAGGCTATGCATAGTACTCTTGGCACAGTAGGTACATGGGTTCCATTCTCTAATAAATGCACTTTGAGAGAATCTTCAATTATTGCCTCCCAAATCTTCTAAAATTTGTTGGCAGGTAAGACTCTTGGTCAGGGAGAGGTTTTCCCCTCCGTGACAGATCTTCCAAATCCCAAAATGCGCTTGGCTCTACTTAAAATGCAGCTTGGCTGTATTCCATTCTTTTCTCAATCTGAATGGTACAGTGGGGTAAGGGGTAATAAGGGAATTTGCTATTTTTTTCTAAAAATGAAATGTTCTATTTGCCATGTTCTTATTGACTGTCCTTATTATCTCCTCGTCCATAAAAATGTTTTAAAAGCTGTCTTTTTAAAATATCAGACTTGGTCAAGGTCTGAGGCAATCACGTTTTTGGCAAATATGTATTTTTTTCGATGTTTTGGTCTTTATTGTGCTGTTCTTAATGTTTCCTAAATATCAAGGGCTGTTTTTTAATGATAATATGTAAAGATGATGGTTTGTGTTATTGTCATATGTTTCAATGATCTTATAAATTTATGGACATATGTCTCCAAAAACGTATTATAATTCTAGGGACTTATAAGTAAATTAAATGTGTCAATCAGCTATAGGCCAATTTTACCATGTTTTAAGGAGTGAGCACAAGCATTTTAGCACTGGTTAGCAGTGGTAAAGTTCACAGTCATGACAAAACCGACACAAACTGTTTCAGATAACAGGAGGAGAGGAGGCAAAATGTTTGTGGGTGACCCTGCAGAGAGGACCAAGGCAATCACGTGCCAACCTCTAAATCAGTCCAAAAGTTAATTGGACATGTTAATGCTGACTTCAACTTCTTTTTCATGCAATTAGGCAACTCTTTGACCTCACCATCCCGCCCTCAAATCTACTGTATTTCCTGTGAGTCTGAGTAATTGATTCTGAGATAAACATGTCAGCTCTATATTGAGACAAAGTGCTTCAGCACATTCGTCACACTACTAGTCCAAACAGACCTAGATTGATTGGCGTTGTCCAATGAACAAGAGAGGAGGAACTTTAAATTGTTCGGAAAAGAGTAGAACATACAGCAGTGTTTGTCCTCTCTAGATGAAAAGTGAATGCACTTTAAATTCTTAGTTTATTATCAAACCCTTTTCAACGTTCAGCCCTCAGTCGTCCTCTAAAGCATTGTCAACATGCAGATACAAACAAAAGTAAAACAAAGTACAAATATTTACTTTCATAATAATTCAAAGAGCAGGTCGTGTTGTATAAAGATAAGAGAACTAAATAATCTTGAAAACCTTTTCCTTTGTTCTTTAAATGGTGGCAAAAACAACATGGACCGGTTTGTTTGATATTCAATTAAAGAATTCAAGTATGTAGCAGTGAGCCTTGTTAAATAGACTGTTACAGGTACCGGCAAGCAGAATCATCTCTGACTTGGATTTGAGCTTGTATATATTGACGCCTCAATAGGAACCTGAGGAAGGGCGCATGTCTAGCGTGACAGTGGACGCTATTATTGTTTACATACATCAATGTTGTAATGGATTGAAGTGGGCTGGGAAAGGTATACGATACTGAAAGCAGAAAATAAACTGGGAATTGAGAGATAGCTGCAGACTGGTGGGCTGGTTACAATGTTTCTACGTGCAACAGTTTGTTGGGGTTCTGTACCCCGTACACAATTGTTTCGTTCATTGTTGATGAAATTACTTACCCTACATACAGATGAACAAATTACCAGAACTGCATGTTACCTAATGGGCGTGGTAATTTTAAATGCATTATTGTACCCAGAATGCAAACGGGACAACAACTCGGTAATTACTAATATGAACGTGAAACAAAAACGTTTCGGGTGCGACGCAAAATTGGAATAGTACCCACAATATCCAATACGCAATAATTTTTTTGTTCACTAAATCACTTCCTAGGCATTGTATTTAGTTTCATACAGACATTTTAATGCTGATTCATACATGTGAACAGAATAAATGGTGTCACAAATAAATAATTTGCACAATGTCATGTGGTTCCTATAAGACCTATATAGGATCTGCGCGTTTAGAAACATACACTGAGGGACTGGTGTCCAGACTAATTCCAGACACCCCCAACGGGTATGTTGGCCTGTGTACCAGCTAGCTCACAATGCCACTATAACCTCCTCTTACCAAGGAGAGAATAGTTCTTGGCAACTATCGAACATGACAACCCTGATCCCTCAGGACCGTGCAAACAGTAACTTACTTTTCGCTCAGTCACTCGTGCTCGCTAGTTCTCAGAGAGATACTCAGAATAAACGGTTGGGACGTTTTCAAAAAGTATTTATTGAACAGTTGTTATTCTAGCGTAGAATAAGTGCACTGAAATCACCAGTAGACAGTAGCATATATAAATGAGTAGCAGCACTAAGAAAGTAAACAGATGGTAGGTTTCTACCATTTTGCGAAAATCATAAATATAGGCGAGTTTATAAAATACATGGCAATAAAAATGTGTACTCCTACGATGCACCCAAACTAGATGTACCTAAGTGTACCTTGCATGTGAGTAGATGTAAAGCCAAGAATCCCTCTAGGATAAAGCCAACCCCATTATCTGATGTGAGACTGCGGGGCCCCGTTCTGGTCTCGAGCTGAACACCCCGGGAGGGATGTCAGACCAGTGCGAGCTGGAGTATCTGCATGCAGGAACCTCAGCGTCTTGCGTCAGTGTGTCGGCATGGAAGTCATGATCTCCTCTCTCTATCTCAGCAAGATGTGGTGTTTATATACCCTAATGTATCCCCAGGGGGTTCTACCTTGCTGTGCCAGTGTAGGACTTAGGATGACGTCGGGAAATAACTTTATACACAGTTATTATGCAGGAGATACTGGTCCTGCTGTGATTCCAAGAAACTAAGAATCCTCATGCATAATGTATGAGGCCAGTGTCTAGGGAAAAACCCTATGTACTTGTGTGTAGTATTGTAACTGGGTAAAAGGTCAGTCCTTCAAATCCGTTATATATGTAATATAGGAGAGAATGTAGGTGAAGGGTTATGATGTTACCTAGACCTATATCGGGGTACCTATATGAAATATAACACCCACTCCTCATCTGAATGGACGATATTAAATTCTAGCATATTACCAAGGCGTCTAGAGGTTTGTACGCAACAATTAATAAAAACATTGTTAAGAGAAGTTAAAATGCCTTAAAATAAAACCTCTAAAAAGTGTTCTACAAAAATCATTCAATTAGTGGCTCTGAAAGTGTCCGTTGATATAGTCCGAACAACTACAAGCTTTTGAAAGCCATGCAGGTCAAAAGAGTTCAGTTTAGAATTTCGAAAAAATTAAAAAGCCAAATCTTCCCAGCGTGTGACATGCCAAATGTTTATGTGTCCTTGCTGGTAGACGCAACAGTGCTGCTGTCTGCATACGCAGCTGACAATCCCTGTAACACCTCACAAAGAATGTCAATTGAGCACAGATGATCTTCCGTACTGCCTGCAGCAGGTGCCGGGGCAGACTGTGCCACATCCACGGCCTGAGTGTTGGAGGAGCCGGTGTCCATACCAACAGGAGCAGAAACTACCTGTGGTGGCTCTAAGAATGCTGCCAACAACATGGGAATGCGCTGAGGGCACTGCAGAACATGGGCCGTTATCGGGTCAAGTAAAGCATCAACGTCCGGTGGCGCAGAAGATGGAAGTGTCATACAGAGGTCCAACACACATTCTTCTCCGCAGAACAGGCATCGGAGAACAAGTAGGACACAGTCCATCCAGACTGGTCTAAATGACAGGAACCAAGAGGCGCTCAGTTCTCGTAGGCGAGGTATGCCCAGATGTTGTACCATGTGATCATGGTATTTGTGCTCCAGGAGAGCTGTTGCTACTTCCTTGGTGGCTGGGACGTCCATTGCGTAGCAGAAAGGCAACAATCAGGATTCCTGCTATTAGAAACAGGATCAGCGGAAGCCCTCCAAAAATGCTTCCAAAGACGGAGTGTATAAAGATTGGTATAACTCAGAGGACCGTCTGAAAGGTGCTTAACAGTCCTGAACCTATGGTCTTACATAGGTGTACAATACCCGTCGTATTGGACATGTTAAAGACACATCTTACCATTTCTGTGAAATGGAAAGGGCAGTTTGTACGTATAAGTGCCTGTATCTCAGCCGAGGACCTTGCGATCTGAAGATCAAAAGTCTCCCGGGCGGAGGTTAAGGGCACGGTTCGTTGTAAAAGCATGGCTTTCATTCTGCTCAGAGTATCAAACCGTATAAAGGAAACATTTAGCGAAGGCCATAACGGCGCCTCACTGACTGTATGTGTCGGTGGGAACAATACTTGCATTCAGCAAGTAACCCTGGAGCTCACGGTGACTAGATATGCGATGCCCGGAGGCATCCCACAGCAACCTTAATCATTCAGCATCAAGTAACTCCCATTCAAGAGAAGCCTGAATACTGGATTAATCACAGCTGCCAGGGTACCCCTCAAGTGACAGGACAAGTTCGCCACAGACCAATTACAAGCTCCGTGTAGCATAATATCCTGACATATAAGAGATCCACCTAAAGCACTCTCGCAGTTAGTTCCGCTTAGAAACACTTCCAGATCCCCACTCCTGCATCGAAATCTGTATGGTAAATCCCAGGATTCCCTGATGTATTCCTTACCCATCTTTTCATATCTGCCTGCCTGTTGTTGTTCTAGGCAATATTGAAACTGGAAAGTTGCGACCGGTAATGTTATATGGCCGTGGACTAACCATTCTGTGGACGGTGACTCTGCCACAGTAAAGAGTAACCTATCCAGTTTCTCAATACGCAGCATTGTATATTTTGCACCTCTCTGTGCCATTTTCATCTGTTCTTCTGCTAGATTGTTTGCAGAAAATAATGACATAATGTTGATAAAACACCAAGGCACATAACCGGCGCGCAATGACTGCAGCGTCCAGCTTAACAGAATAATAGAACGTAACTGCGACTGTCCGTTTTGCAATATGGACAAATCCTGTTCTAGTACATCGATAGCAGAAGATACAATGTTGCCCAGTGAATATATCCTGGATATTAATGTAGTCATACCATTGTCAACTACGGCTAACGCCTTTTCTAGGTTAACTCTATCTATTTCTCTTAATCTATCTGCAGCTTCTTGTTGAGAGATTTTCCAGAGTTCGTTATAGACAGCATACAAAAAGCGCTTCTGACGTGGTTTCTTGGGGCCTAATAAAAAATCCCGTAGGTCCACATCTTCTGAGAGTAAGGACAAGTGTTGCTTCACCTGAAATAGTGTTGAGGTCTTTAGCCAATCAAGGCACAACTTCCCAACACTGTATGATGTCACTACCCCCGGATGTTCTCGTTGTACATAACGTGGGTCTGGTCTATGGATACTAAACCCTTTGGTGGTACCCCTGAATCTTTCCTGACATCTGTTTGTGTCAGTAGGCCAAACCAACCATCCCTTCCAATTGGTGTCTGATCTATTGTATTGCAGTATGTTGTCCAACTTAGCCCCTCTTTCTGATGTAAAATTCCCCTCGTTGTTTAAAGGTGTTGGAATTTGAGGCGTGTTCAAGTCCTTATTCTTGGCTATTCCAAGACAGGAAGTCTGTTGAACAGTGTCATTCTGGAAGATCATCTGCTGTGGAATGAGGCATGCTCTAAACAGTGCTTCTGTCCCCTGGACTTGCCAGTCCCTAGAACCCCAGATTGATTTCAAGTCTACAGTGTCCAACCATAAGTCAAAACCCTGTTCAGACAGCTGGGTGATAAAAGAAGCAGAGTAAATCTGTTTGGTGTTTGTTAACATATTTTTCTGTGCAGATATTGGTGTAACCTTATAGTAGTACGATGTCGGGTCAGAAGTGTTTAACCCTGAAAAATATGAGAATTTCTGTGCAAATGTTTTTGAACTACTTTTCGGTGGTGTAGGGCAATGTTCCCACTGGTGGTATGTGAAAACATTTCTGGGTTTGCTAGATTTATGCAAGAAATGATGACCATAATGTTCGTAACAATACATTTTGTCAAAATCTGATCTATCCTCTTACATTTCAGTGCTAGAAAATGCAGCAGATTGTTCCAAATCAGACAATAAGTTATTAACAGTTTCAAAATCCCAATCATCAGAAAATGTACTGGAGGTAATGATATTGTTCAAAGAAATTTTAAACAAATGTGGAATTTTTAAAAGCTCGGTTGGTCCAAATATATCAAAATTTACTTTGTCCCACACTATACCATCCAGTATAGGAACTGCTTAAATGTTCACGAAGGACAAGTCGCTTTGTTCACGATGAGATGAAACATAAGGTTTTAAAATTAAGTTCACTTTTGACGTTGCAGAGCTCTGTTGAAGATAAGTTCCATTGATGAGCAAGTGGAAAGTTATTACTAATCCTAACCAGAAAAGAAAAAATAAGATACTGGTGATTATCCAAAGTTCTAGCCAAGGTGATACTAAATAAGTTTTTCTAAGAATGTTAAAAAAGTCTTTTATCCGTTGTTTGCGAGAAATTTGGGCTGGCGTCGTTTCAGGTTCACTTGGATCCAATGAGAAGGTATCGAAGTCGATGAAATAGCCAGATGCAGTTCGATCTATCTTTGGTAGCTCCGCAGTTTTTGTTGAACTTGTGGATTGCTCTTGTTGAGGCATGTTGACGTAGACATCTTGAATTGAAATTTGTCTTTCACTTTGATTTTGAGAGTTTGTGTCAAGGGGAACTAGTTCCATTGCATTGTTATTGATTCCATTGCTTTGTAAAGGTGGCTCTTCAAATGTTTGAGTCTTTCCATTTGAACTTCCTGTATTGTAGCGAGAGGAGGACGTTGGCTACTCAGGAGCCCACGAGGCCTACTATATAGTATCGGCCACATAGTGTGGTTTGATCAGATCGATTGAGACGAATCTCTTTTCTTTTCAGGCAAGAGGCGGTAGAAGTACAGTTCTTGATCCTTCAACGGCCAAGACAGGTACAGGCTTTCGATACGATGGCCTGAATTCTTTTTTGTCCACAATCTTTTCTCTGACCAGATCCCAAACTTTAGGGATCCAGACAGGTCTTGCCGTGGCTGATTTGACTTCCCCTATGGCGGTTTTCTTTGTCTCGACGTTACTTAAGGAGGCTCTGGATTCATTCAGATCCTGTAAAACAGCCAAACGTTTATTGATGTCAATCGATTTTTCATCCGCCACTGTGCCTTCACAATCGAGATCAGGAACCCACATTCTTGTCCCAAACAGGACCTCGTAAGGAGTTGCACCTCCCAGAGAGCTTCTTGGCTGGTTATTAAGGGCCTGCTGGACCCCAAATATGTGATTTACCCAACAACCACCCTTGCCTATTACCCTAGATGTTAAAGACTGCTTTAAGTCTCGGTTTTTCCTCTCCACAACCGAATTGCCCTTGGGATGGTACGGAGAGGAGTACCGCAATGCTACGCCCAAACCTCCCAGGGCTTCCTTGTAAGCCCTAGAGCTGAACGCGGGGCCACGGTCAGATTGTAATGTGCCAACTGCGTATGTCCCTATAAAGACTCGCAAATCTTTTATAACAGTTCGGGCGTCAGCCGAGCGCTGAGACCAAACCCATAAGAATCTTGAACAGGAACCCACTACAATCATGATATACTTGTAAGCCCGATCACATTTTAAGGGGCCACAGTGGTCCAGGTAAATGCACATGAACAGACAGTCTCATGCTGTCTAATAATGGGATCTGCGCTGGGCGAGCTAAGGTGGCCCCATTTATCTGTTGACAGATATCGCACTTTAAGACAAAGTCTTTGGTCTGCTTTGTTAACCCTGGCCACCAATAGCGTTGTTTCAGTAAAGAAACTGTCGTCTTAACTCTGGCGTGCGCAGAACCCAGACCCTCGTGTGCAGCCAAGATTAAACCTAACCTGCGATCCATGTTTGGTATTACTCTATCCCCCACTCCAGGAATTTGAGCAAATGGAACGTTGTTTGCAACTAACTTGTAGGAGTACTTGAGTGGAAAACCTTTAGGTAGTGCTTTACTGTTGTTGCATGAAGCAATCACAGCTACCGCTACCATTGTGCTACCGTCTACCCTCATTTTTGAACGGGTGATTGCAGCTACGGACGCATTGCGTACTGCCCCCTTCGCGGCTTCATCAGCCAATGAATTCCCTTCAACGTGAACGCCATCACGTTGATAACTCAGTGTGTGTATCACGTAAGCCCTTGGTAGTTCGTTCTCCAACTCTGCTACCTGTTCCCATAGTTTCCTATGTTTAATTGTGCCACCTTTTGCATCTCTGTAACCATTCTGTCCCCAATAGTGGAGATATTCATTGTACAACTGGACACAGTAAAAGGAATCACACACTATTAGTGTGGGGGATTTGGTATCCGTATTTATCAGTGCCAGTAGTAGTGCTTTTAATTCTGCCAACTGAGCCGTGCAGTCTCCTAGAGACTGTGTTTTGGTACAGCTTGGACGGAACTTGCCATCCTGCATCCTACCTTTTACAATAGCGCATGCTGCACTGTATTGTTGCTTACTCCCTATGGCCGGTTGAGCAGATCCGTCAGTATAAATAATGTGTTCATACCGATCTGGAGGCATTGAGGTGGGCTATTTTTGATTTTTTTAAATTAAATTTGTAGCCCTCAGAGACGAAACCCCAAATTATGGTGCTCACCCTGGTCAAGTGTTCCCCTAAGTCATCATCCGTCAGATAAATATCATCTACATAGGATAATGCTTCTTCATCCAAATTCTGTAGTAACTCTGTTACCCTCCTTGAGAATAACCCCGGGCTATTCTTATACACTTGGGGGAGTCGACAAAATTGACGCTGGGACCCTAGCGCTGAGAATGCTGTCAAATATCTGCTTTCAGGCGCTATGATTTGGCAGAAAAATCAATTTGAGATATCTAATGTTGTTTTGTATTTTTTCCGCACAATGTTATTCATTAATGCGGCACTGTGTGCATTCTGAACCGCAAATGTCTTTGTACATGAGTTCAGGTGTCTATAGTCTAAAACTAGACGATATGAATTGTCGGGTTTCATTACAGGAAACAAAGGATTATTCATTGATGAGGTGCATGGTTCAATTACACCTTGGTATTCCAGTTGATCTAAGATCTCCCTGACCTGTTTTTTAGCTTCCTGTTTTATGCGATACTGTCTTTGTGGAGTTGTGTTTGTTTGTATTGGAAGTACATGGTGGGGTGACGCTTCATCCCACCCTACGTGGTTGCGGTATAATGCTGGAGCAAGGGCTACCGCCCACTCCTGTGCATATGTGTGTCTTAGGTGTGCGGGGACTAGGTCAGAGAAAGCTGGAAAAGATAGTTTCCCCATTTGCGCATTCGGCCAATCTTTGTCCGGTAATAGGATGTCATAGCCCGAAGTCAGGTTCTCCCAAAAGAGACCCTTAACTTGTCTCGGCTTGTCCCCCTCCATTTGGAGTGTAATTTCATGTAACTTGTGTGGGACACTCACCCTAGTATCAGGTGTTTACACCGTGATATACTCACTCAACTCCGCTGTCACCAGAAATTCCATCAGGTTCCAGCGAGCTATTGTTTCCTCTGCTGCGCTGTCTAGCATCGTCATAGTCCATTCCCTGTTCAGTAGCTGAGTCCTCAGAATTCTGGGCATGTCTAACTTTGAGATCTGCTACCTTCTTCTTTTTAAATCGAGGTTTTGCTTTAGGTTTCTCTTCTTTCTTTAAAGCGCAGTCTGAAGTGCGTTGCTTGTCTCTGGGCTTTGTACACTCTTCTTGTCTTTGTTCTGGCCGTCCTTCCCTCTCAGAGTTTTTTGATGGACCCTGAAAGGAACGAGAGGAACGAGTATCAGTATTCTGATACCTGTCAGGTTTTTTAATGTTATCTCTATTCCTAAGATTATATCTCCTTTCTTGGGGCTCCTGCTGAGGAGATCTTCCCCTGGAGTGAGATCTGTTCTTTTGTTGTTTATTATTGTCTCATCTCTTCTTTGAAGAAACTGGTGTTTGCTTTGCCTGTTCTTTATCTGAACTCCCCATTAGTTGAGGTTTTACAGGTCTAGCTCCCAGACTGTCTCTACCTAATTCTGCATAAGCAGTTTCAATTATTTTAGGTAGTTCTGTCTCCTGTTGTAATGGAGTGTACTCTCTCAGGCGTTGGCGTATTGCCACTGATGCTGCTTCTCCTTTAATATTCGCCAATATTATCGCAGATACCTGGGAAAAGTTATTTAACAACTTCATCCCCACGTTTAGAGCAGGCTGTACTCCATACTCGTGCTGTATTTGTCTTAATACATCTGGTATTACCGCTAAAGAAGGGATACCATGAGTCCTGGTATATATTGCAGCGAAGACTGTGCCCCAAGAGGCACAATCCTCTATAGAGGGAGCTATCCCCATTGGCAAGCAAATAGTAAGTATTCTATGCTTTTCCTTAGGGTCAGTGAGTGGAAACACTGCCTCCAGCTGTGTTACTTTGTGTGCTATCCAGAAGGGCATTTGTTCACGTTTTGTGGACATTTTACCCATTACTGCGTGCAGTGTCTGTGGTGTAATTTTTGTTTTAGGAACTTGGACTGGTCCTGGTTGTGTAGCCGGTACGGGCTGAAGTGTGATTGTTCTCAACAAAAACTGTGTCATATTTCTGTAAAGTCTTATTAATTCTTTATGCTGTACAAGTAAGTCTCCTCCTGGCATTGTGTCAATGTCAGGATGTGGTGTGTATGCCGCTAAAACTGGCCATGTTGCTCCGTCTCTTCCGAGCAGACCAAGTCTTACTCTATTTCTTGTAAGGGGGAGGGCGCCTTTAAACCAGTAGAGGTGTTCTTCTTAAGTGAGTGGAATTACAATGTCCTCATATGGACTATACTCATTTGGTATTACATCTTCTACATAGTAGTGAAATGTTTTGGTTTGTGCATTTGCCTGCGGGAATTTAATCCATTAATACAATACCTCTGTTCTATGTGATTCGTGCGCCTCAATCACAAAAGTCACTTGCCCACTCCTAATTGTAACACCATATGCTACCAGTTTTAGGGTGATGGCATTTCTAACATTATCTGCAATGTATATTGCATCTGCATCGTCTTCTTCAGCTGAGAAGTTTAGTGCATTCCCTACATCTACGTCTCCCTGTTCGGTCATTATTTTTAGAAAAGAGAGCATTTCAAGGGAACTGAGATAAGGTGTTATGCACAATTAGGAACACTGTATAAAATTATCGCTGTTTTAGTGGCAGGAAACTGCCGCTAAAACGGCGATAATGGGCTTGCTAATATGCGTTATAGATTTTCAATAGAAGCCCAGGTTAGATGTGCAGGACATCTAACCTGGGCTTCTATTGGAATTCTATAACGCATATTAGCAAGCCCATTATCGCCGTTTTAGCGGCAGTTTCCTGCCTCTAAAACAGCGATAATTTTATCGCCGGTCTTGCTAATATGCTCCTAAGTTTAATAAAATACAAGTGAACAGATAATGTAAATTCCAGTTGCATCTAAATCAATAAGCGCTTCACTGTCAGAATGTCATCACCTCAGCCTATTTTATCACAGTTCTCAAAGATTTCATCTTTCGACGCAAGTCATTTGCAGAAACACTAATGCATTGAAGTCAATAATGTTAATTTTGTGTGGCATAATAAACCATGGGTTGTAGAACATCTCAAACCTTTTAGGTCTCACTGAGTTTTGGTATTCAAGACTTACAACTCCTAAGACTCTGGGCCCGATTCACAAAGGTAAATTTGACGCAAAGTCTGAGTTTATATCTAAAGTCTAACGTTAGATCTGAAGTCTAAACTTAAACTTCAGGTCTAAAGTTACACTTCAGGCCTAAAATTAGACTTCAGTTCTAAACTTAGACTTTAAGTCAAAACGTAGGCTGCAGGTCTAAGTTTATCTTTGTGAATTGGACCCCCCCTTCCAAAACACTTAGGAATAACATACCCCTTTATGCTAAAATGCTCTCATGACCACTAACTAGAGCTGACCTGAAGACTCTGAATGGCCATTATTCTAAGGCTGGGTTATTTTCATTTGATCTTCTAAATCGAAATGTTTAGATGGTTTGCAGCCTATAAACATTGGACTTGTTAAAATATGGAAAGAACAGATATCCTCAACACACTTTCCGAACTCCAAAACATGGTGCCAATCTTTTGCAGGTTATCCCGTTCACTGTCTGTCATTTGTACTGAGTTTGCAGTATTCTTTACTATATTACAAAACAAATCAATTGTGGCAGAGGAATTGTGAATCCCCCATTTTACAGCGTACTAATCACAGTCAGCTGGTGAGCAGTCTTTTTGTATTTACTTGAGAAGTTGCTTAAACCTCTCAAGAATTCTGTAACTGCATTGCTGTGATATTGTGATTTTCCTTTCAGAATTGTGCCAATGTTTACAATCTACTAGTGAACTTGAATAGTGCATGATGCCCATAGCAACATCATAGTGTTACTCCTATATTGGGTGGCATAACTGCTCATAGTATAATGAGTTCTGTTTTTAATATTTTCTACTTTTTAGTTAGATTTGTACAATAATGAAATGTATATCTTACTGAGTCTCACGTTGAAGTGTTGTGTACTCACAACTCTGGTTGGACATTGACATCTATATTTCAACTGTGATAATTGTGTTCTGCTGTACTTAGACATATATTTTTACACCTCCATTGAGCTAGGCCTTCACTGCTCTTCCTTATCCACCCACAGAGTCAAGGAGGTGTACTGACTCCAACTTGACATCTCAGACCTAGTAGGTGGTGGCTTGGTTACTGGAAACTTGTGTCATTCTCAGTTTTCAAGTGGTTGATGGCCTCAACAACTGCAGGGCACAGAAAAAAGATACTGTATCTCAAAATGTATAGTGAATATGTTAACACAAGCGGAACAAACAACTGATGCATTGAAAAGACCAGTGTCTGAACATAAAGACTGCATTAAGAAGAGGCAGAGCAAACTACAATTTTGATACATTTTGTTGGCATTGAAACACTCAATGTTGTAATTTACATTCCAAGCAGCAATTTAAATTCCATGAAGCAAAACCTTCGGGTTAATTTGACAAGCATTGAAACGACTATGTAAAATTAGCAACAAAAAATGTCACAAGCAAATAAGTGACAATTATATTAATGGTTATGCATTCCAAAATCTTTGATACTGATGTTTTCTCCATCTTGTCATGTCAGTGGCTCTATAAAGAATGGAAAGACATTTAAAGTATTTAACCTGTTTTACAAAGCATTCCACCATAAAAACCCTTCCTATCTGACTAACCTGACTATTTTCCGAGGCAGTTGGAGTTTGAAGAGCAAGGGCTTATTCCTGCTGGAATCTCTGGAATGTAGAACATCTGAAGACTTCTAACAATCCCTCTCAGGTATTACCACAAACCAGTTGAACTCCCTCACACCCTTCTGAGAACTCAACACATCATTATCTCCTTTTGAATGTAATAGAAAACACATCTCTTCCATACGCACCTTGGATCCCCCTCTGAAATGTCTATCATAATGCTCACAGTAATAAAATGTACCCAATCATATGCATCTCTATTCTTAGCAGATGTTTTTTGCCAGTTCCATCATTCAATGCTACTGTTTCTTCTTATGATTCTATCTGTGTATGCTCCTGTTACATCATTAACCATGCTAATACCACTTTTGCAATATTGCTGTAGAAGAACATTAAATAAAAAAATAAAATTAACAAGGCGAGATAGAGAGCAAGCCTAAGGCTCATAACACTAAATGCCCTGTGGTGCCAAGTTTGCCTGCATCCATTTTTTTTGCACAAGCGGAGTAGGTTGGGTTTAAAGAAAGGCCCACAACCATTTGTGAAGCTCTTTCTGCAATATGGATTGTTCAAGTGTACATCCAACTGTGCTTGTTCCTGCCAGCCGAGTATCTAGGAACATCGCAATATTTTGGCATCCGTCTGGCGTTGTTTTCAGCAGCTGCATAAGCATTGTCGGGCTTGTACTGGAGCTTGTACTAGAGCGGGGCTGGACCTTCTTGCCAGACTATGCACCCAAACCACTGTGGGCTGACAATCCCTGTTACCCATGCCCTTTGGTAGAGTGCAGCTGAGGCTGGCAGTAGGGACTGTCACCAGTCTGCGAAAGTCAGCCAATCCTTGATGCACTTAACCTTTGACTGTGAATGGTGGTAGATGCCTTTGCAGTCAGCCAACTCCCACAGATCATGGTCCTCAGCCTTGCAGTGTGTGTTGGCCACAGTCTTTGCCTCCTCCGAGGCCCTGCTGTCAGCTCTCCATGGGCAGCCAATCTTTGCTATACATAGCCTTTTGCCAGGTGCAGCAGATGCTTGCCGTAGGTCTTGGTTTATGCCAGGCTGTGTTCATCTTTTAAATTTCTTTTAGGGTGCATAAATCCCAAGACTGGATTTGCGGTCTCCTGCATGACCTTGGCAAGACAATGTCGAATGCCACAACTCTAGGGTGTGCTTCATGCATCAGTATTAGATCTGAAGCTCCCGAACCAGATCAATAAATTCAGCAATAGGTGACTTTATGTTTGTACAGCTTATCTTGGGTTCAGGGTAACAGGTAGTGATCCTTGCCCTGGATTTGTGGTCCCACCTGGGATTCGAAAAACCCAGAGGGTGCCTATAAGGAGTGCAAATCCATCTGCTGGCCCGGTGGCCATTTGTTTTCAGATAATTTAAACACAAGGGTCTCTTTGACGGCACATGGACCTGGGGGCCCATTTCACCTTTTTTTAAGAACACAAAGAGCAAGTTTACAATACATACACTTTGATGGACGCTGCACCATTTTTTCTCATAAGGCAGCTAGCCAATAAGATGTTTTTGTTTCGCATATCTGACTTTGAAGTTTTTAAACACTAAATTATCAAAGACTAATAAACAGATTTACTCCAAATGAAGCAAAGGCACTTCCATGAGTAAACTTCTACCTTCATGCCAAATTGGGTGTAATTATATTCTGTTTTCATAGTTAAAGAACATATATATATATATATTCACTGAAAAAACCATAGGTTTCAGACATGTTATAGTTAGAAATTAGCATTTAAAAAACCTTTGAAATTCACTGAAAAAACCATAGGTTTTAGGGACAGTTGTAGTTACTTGGACATTGCACTTGTACAAAACCCGTGAAATTCCCCCGTTATAGTTAGTTCAGCTAACTATAACTCGCGCCCCGCAATGCACTGCTGATGACGTCACATATTACATCACTCATGACATGGTCAGTGACATCACTGATGACATCACTGATGACATCTCCTGTAAACAGTTGAAAGAATGCGTTTAAGTCATACAGGCGATTTTTAAGGAATATTTGTAGTTTGTGAAAATCGACACTTTGAAACTTTTCTGCTGAAAACCAGACAATGGATTCCTATGGAAGGAAATACAAGTTACTGGTAAGTACGGTTAAAATTACTTTTCAGGGTCAGTGCTGGGCTAAAAGATGCAGCACTGGGTTCTCTCCTGATAACAGGTGAGTAAATCGGAATTCGTATTTCGGCTGATTTTAGAGGAATATTTGTATGTTTCAAAAATCGACACTTAGAAACTTTTTCAGCAAAAAGCAGGCAATGATATCCTATGGAAGGAAATTCAAGTTACTGGTAAGTACGGTTAAAATTACTTTTCAGGATCAGTACTGGGCTGAAAGATGCAGCACTGAGGTCTCTCCTGATAACAGGTGAGTAAATCGGAATTCGTATTTCGGCTGATTTTAGCGGAATATTTGCACAATGGTGAAGGGAGGGGCGGGGCCTGAGGTGACATCTGTGCAAACGCGCCCGTGGCGCGTTTTAGGTTGGGGATTAAGTCCCCTTTAATCATGAGGGTCCCTGGGGGCCAACTAGCCCACCAGGAACCTCCAGTATGCGCCAGGGGCTGCGTTGCAGAGACGTGTACAGAGGCCACACCCCTTTTTACACCTCTCTGCAAGGCAGCTCTGTGGCGCTTTTGGAAGTACATGGTGGGCTAGTTGGACTCCAGGGACCCTCAGGATTCAAGGGGACTTAATCCCCATCTTAAAACACGCCACGGGGCCTGTTTGCACACATGTCACCTGAAGCCCCGCCCCTCCCTTCACCACTGTGCAAACGCGCCCCGTGACGCGTTTTAAGTCGGGGGATTAACTCCCCTTGAATCCTGAGGGTCCCTGGGGGCCAACTAGCCCAACAGGTATATCCAAAAGCGCCACAGAGCTGGCTTGCAGAGAGGTGTAAAAGGGGCGTGGCCTCTTTACACCTCTCTGCAACGCAGCCCCCTGGCGCATACTGGAGGTTCCTGGTGGGCTAGTTGGCCCCCAGGGACCCCCAGTATTGAAGGGGAATTACTTCCCCATCTGCAAACGCGCCAGGGGGCGCGTTTGCAGAGTGGTGAAGGAAGGGGGCGGGGCCTGCGGCCCGATCGTTTTTTTTTTTTGTTTTTTTTTTTTCCCTGAAGGGGGGCTGTGTGGCCCCCCTTCCTTTTTCCTATTTTTGGGCCCTGGGGACCCCATCCCCCAGGGCCTTATCCCCTTTTTTTTTTTTTTTTAATTATACGGGAAGGGGGCCGCGTGGCCCCCCTCCCCTGGCCGAATCCTACCCCGGGGACCCCATCCCCCGGGGCATGGCCACACTTTTTCATTAATTTTTAAGGAGGGGGGCTGCGTGGCCCCCCTCCTCAGGCCTCCTTTTGCCCCGGGGACCCCATCCCCCGGGGCAGGCCTTTTTTTATTTTTTTAAAAATTATTTCTGGGGAGGGGGGCCGCGTGGCCCCCTCCCGGGCCACTACTTGCCCCGGGGACCCCATCCCCCGGGGCCTGGCCTCTGGTTGGGGACTGTGGGGGGTCCCCAAACCCCGCACAGTCCCGCCGGCTCCCCGCCTCCTGCGCGAGCCGGCATTGCTTTCCACATGGGGAGCAGCTAACATGCTGCTCCCCATGTGGAAAGCAATTGTCTTTGGATATTGGAAGCGAGAGCAGGTTTCCCTGCTCTCTCTTCCAATATCCAAAGCAGTTTGCAATGACAGGACGGGAGCCGCGAGGCTCCCATCCTGTCATTGCAAACAGCAGTGTCCCGGGGTAGGCACCCGGGACACTGCAGGAGCCGGCTCCTGGGGGTGGTGGTCCCCAGGGCCACCACAGGCTCCAGGAGGGGGCCGTGAGGCCCCCCTCCCATCCAAATGCACAGCCCCGGGGAGGTGGTGGTCCTCGGGCTCGGGGGTCCTTAACGGACCCCCATTTTCAATTTTGTTAGTGCCCCGGGGAGGTGGTGGTCTCGGGCGTGTGGGGGCTGGAGCCCCCCACACATGTTAATTTAATAAAGAAGCCCCGGGAGGTGGTGGTCCTCGGGGCTGCGGCAGGGCTCAGAGCCCTCCCGCTACTTTTTCAAATAAAGCCCCGGGGGGTGGTGGTCCCCGGGGCTTGGGGGGCCCTTAGAGGCCCCCCATACATAAAATAAACCCCCCCAGCATGCCCCCGGGACTTGGCCCAACCGGGGAAAATTTACATCGAAGCGCGGAGACCGCGCTTCGATTTTTTTTGCAGGATGCGCGCACCCTGAGCGCATCCTGCCGATTTAAAAAAAAAAAAAATGCTTTTTTGCCCAGGGGTCCTTGTGGGACCCCTGAGCAGGCCTAGGGGTTAGGGGTTTCTACCCTGCCCCCTTTGTGCGTTTTGCGCACTTGTTTCTTTTTTTTCTCGGCGGGATCCGCGCACCCTAAGCGCATCCCGCCGATTTAAAAAAAAAAAAATGCTTTTTCTGCCCAGGGGTCCTTGTGGGACCCCTGAGCAGACCTAGGGGGTCAGGGTGTTTCTACCCTGCTCCCCTTTTGCGCTTTGCGCACTTGTTTCTGTCCCTCGGTTCTACCGAGGGATAAAATGGCTGCCAACACTTCTTGATTTGGAGTGTTGACAGCCAATTAGCATGCAGCTCGTGATCGGGAGGGTACGCGGATCCGACGCGCCCATAGATATATATGTGATTTTAATTGTGAATTTCTCAGGAACTACTGAACGGATTTACACCATTTTAGCAAAAGGCACCAGTCTGAACCAAGGGCTACCTCTTTGCCAAATTTGGGGTAATTCCGTTCAGCAGTTCGGGCTGTAGCTGCGACTAAAGGTTCCTATGGAAAAATGAATGGGGAAAACGCGTTTTGGGACCCCCTTTTTCTCGGCCCCCGCTTGACGTATCACCCCGAGACTTTCAGGGTAGGAGCGGACCGGAGCGCCCCAACAAGTTGGAAGCTTTCGCGAAGATTCGTCAACCGGCGCCAACGTTATAGCAAATAGAATGTCGCGGATTTCCTATGGATAATAGGTCCTAACTATAACTATCTACTGGCGACCGCCAGTAGATTATATATATATATATATATATATATATATATATATATATATATATATATATATATATATATATATATATATATATATATATAAAAAACTAGCCTCCTGTTACCGGAGCCCCCGACCCTTCATGGTAGCCTCTTCACAATGGGCACGGAGCAGTCCATCTCTCTTTAACACCACAAAAACCAAGAGGCTCGATACTGGCAAAAATTCAGCGTTTATTCACAGTCCAAACACTGCAGGTTCCTTCTTTCACCTAACGTTTCTGACTTTTCCGGCCTTGTTCACAGGTAGAAGGACAATAATTCAACCGCATTGCATTCAGCTGATCACATTCGCCAAGCGAGGTTGGTGCGAGGTGCGAGTGCCGGAACCTAATTATTCATGAAAGAAACTCCTGTATTCCGATTTTCAATACAGAAGGACTCGCACACCAAGGTCGTATTTCAGAATATTAGTGTATTAAATTCAATGGCAACGCATTTCGACCGCAAGGGTCTTCTTCACAAGCCAATTTGACCAAGAACACATCCACTATTTAAAGTGCACGTAAAGTAAACATAAAAAACAGACAAACAATGTAGGTTGTTCGTATAGACATTGAAGATAGACTACAACACCCCTGTGGGGCCATCTCATTGCGATTTACACTTCACAATTATCCCATAATTTCAAAAATGAAATATAGTACAATACAAATGCTGCAATCACAGAACCTGTTATGCATTCATGCACAACTGCGACAACATTTTCACAGCTCATAAATCACTCCCAAATGCTTTCCCCAAAATTCATTATACAGCATAGTGAATGATTATCTGAGGAGAGTCTGAAGGGGTTAGTGTTGAAACTCTTAGTCTTACTTTACGTGCACTTTAATTGGTGGATGTGTTCTTGTACAAATTGGCTTGAGAAGAAGACCCTTGCGGTCGAAATGCGTTGCCGTTGAATTTAATACACTAATCTTCTGAAATACTACCCTTGTGTGCGAGTCCTTCTGTATTGGAAATCAGAATACGTGAGTCAAATGCCCCATCCATGTCCGCCAGCAAGAGAGCGGCCTGCACTCCCCTTCCCTGGATGCTGGGTATTGCTGCGTGCGCTCGTCGGATATTATGTCGCGTAGCTCTCTGGGGCATAAATCCAGCCTGGTCGGGGTGAATCAAGGTGGTGATATAAGGTTGGAGGCGGTTGGCCAATGCTTTGGCCAGAATCTTGGCCTCGAGATTCAATAACGAGATGGGTCGATATGAAGCATGCTGGTCTGGGGGCCGGGCTGGTTTATGGAATACGACCACTTCCGCATGTCTCCAGTCTTGTGGTAGACGACCCCGGTCCCTTGCTTCGTCAACCACTTGGAGGTAATGGGGCCCCAATTTTGAAAAGTACCTTTTAAAAAATTCGCAAGGGAACCCATTCGTGCCCGGCGCCTTTCCAGAGATCAAATCACCCAGCACTGTCCAAAGCTCCTGTTCGGTGAGCACAAGTTCAAGGTCTACTCGTGCAGCGTCTGAAAGGGCACGAGGCGGTAGGTCATCTAGAAAACGGTGTATCATGCCTTCCTGCAGAAGTTCCCTGGGGGCGTAGAGCTCTGCAAAGTAACGTGCAAAACTCTCCACTATAAGGGATGGGACACTGAGAGCCCATCCATCCAGCCCCAGTATGTTTGGGAGAACCTGAGGCTGCAAGGCCCCTTGACACAGTCTATGTAGTAATTTACTGGACTTGTCGCCCCATTGGTATATTCTGCTGCGGGATGCTAGCCACGCGAGGCGGGCCTCCTCCATCAGGGTGTTGGCATGGGATTGTCGCACCAATGCCAGCTGTCGGCCTACCAACCTCCCTCCTTCCCCCCCTACTACCCTGCTCTAGTTTCATTAAACAGGCCTCCGACCGCAGAAGTGATTCCCGCCGGGTTCGACGTGCTGCCGCACAGAATGAAATGTCTACCTCCCGTAAGGTGGGCTTCACAGCCTCCCATAGGGTCGTGGCTGCAGCTACCGTTCCCATATTCATATCCATGTATTGCTCGATTGCCTGCCCCATGTGCTCCCGATACTTCTCATCCTGCAGATGCCAGGGGGAGAGACGCCAATGAAAGGGTTGTTTCACAGGACCCAACTGCACCATCAGTACCACTGGGGAGTGATCAGACAGGCCCCTGGGGAGAATCTCCACTGCCCTCACCCTCCCGACGGCTCCCATCGGTACAAAAAGATAATCAAGACGTGTGAGAAGTTGGCCTGGTATATGCTGTTCACTAATTAAAGTGGACACCTTGCACCAGAACAATTCGACTCTTATGGTAGATAGGTTTAAGACAACCTTTATAGAAAGCTATCCTAGTGGTAGCTGTGGAGAGCAGCCTTCAGGCTAAGTCTTGAAGGAATGTAAAGCAGCTTGTTTTACCACACAATCTCTTGAATCACCAAATGAAAAGACACCACACAGGTATATATATCAAATATATATGTATTTATTAATAAACACTCTCTACTAATCTCTTTATGAGATTAGAGGTCAGGAACATATGTACAAGTCAAATGTTATCACAATAAGTTTAGCACAATCGAATATCACAATCTTAGTTTGCTAGACCTAGGTCTAGGGCATCTAGAATCGAGGGACCCCCAAGAACCACCTCAGGTAGTTGTAGGAGACCCACAGGGGACGGACGCGGTGACCTGGCACCGGTGCGAGTCCTGTGCGAGTCTATGCGCTCAGACGCGATTGGGATATCAATGTTTAAGGTCCCTTGCGTGTTCGAGGCGAACACACCGATCGGTCCTTGTACGAGTCGAAGGACGCGGTTTCAGATAGAGATGCAAGGGAGATGGACGCGCTGTGTCTAACACAGACGCGAACCTGGTGCGAGTCGGTGCAATGTAAATCTCGGAATTACAGGCCCTTTGTGTGTTCGAGGCGAACACCGATCGGACTCAGTACGAGTCGAAGGATACAGTTCTAGCTAGTGTTGCAAAGGAGATGGACGCGGTGTGTCTAACACAGACGCGAACCCTGTACGAGTCAATGCAATTATCGCACTTAGAAAGTTAGAGTTTTAGGACACTTCTAAGGAAGCTACAAGCAAGCCACTTACAGGGTAAGTTGTTCTAGGGCCCACACCCACAGGAGCACTGTAGTGCTGAAGTTACCTCACCCAGGGGAGCCGGGTGCATAGGTGTTCTTTGGTGTCGGATCGTGGCGTCGTTTTCAATGGGAGCCAGTGAAGACTTGCTGCTTGCGGCGCCTGGAGAAGTGTCCGGAGGAATCCAAGCCTGGATTCAGAAGATGGAAGACCTGAAAGCAGAGGGGACAGTGTTCAAAGTCACTTGGCAGTGACTCGGGGCAAGGAAGATGGATGCCCACCGTCATCGCAAGATTCAGGTCGTTCGCAGTTGCCTTGACTCTTCAGCCACGAGGTCCAGGAGGCGTCGTCGACAACCAGGAGCTGGATTCAGCGTGTCCCACGATGTCTGCAGCTTACGGCGGTATTGGCGACTCGATCGGAGCCACCAAGCCTTGGTAACAGCAAGTCTCAGGGAAAGTGTGAAGAGACAATGGCACAGACCAGCAAGGTCTGTGGGACTCACCCAGCGAGGGTAAGTCAGGGCATGCCTGGAACAACCAGGGGAGCCCTTTGGTTTCTTTACAGAGTCTTCTGGGGACCCACAAGCCGGCTGGCAAGGGATCGCAAAGACGCCTCGGGAGGATCCGCTCACAGGGGTCCACGGTTACTCGGGACGTGGTAGGCCTCTGATCTTAGGAGAGTTTCCTGCTGGATACTGGGAACACACGTGGTCCAAAGCACAAGTTCGTGGAACGTTGTGAAGGGGTTGCACTCGACAATAGTGCACGGTACCCAGGGGTCGCGGTTCCTCGTTACTCTTGGGGTCCCCTGGCCTCAGCTTCGCTGGGGACTCACGATGGCCTTTGAGAAGTCAGGAAATCCACTTCTTGGGCTGCAGGGACTTCGTACTCTGGCGGGAGCGGCATAGTTTGCAACCATCGTTTGTAGTTTTTGGTGCCTGCAAAGCAGGGGAGTCACTCCTTGACTCCAAGGGAGATTCTTCAGTCTTCCAAAGGTAGTGGAACGTCGAAGGTCCGGGATTCTTCTTGAAGAGCATCGTCCAGGGAAATCTAGGGTGCAATGCACAGGTTCCCCCTCTTATACTAAAAGGAGGGGAGGGACTAGCTCTATGACCCTACCTATGGGAGGGTCAGGGGAGTGGGTGGCTACACCCACTTCCCTTTGTCCAGTTTCGCACCAGAGCAGGGACAGGTAGCCCCTGAGCCGGTTTGAACTGGCATATGCACAGAGGAGCCTTCTGCTCCCCAGTGCAGGACTTCAAAGCACTCTAAGAGTGCACCCACCCAGCCCCAATACACTAAACCCTGTCTGGGAGGTGGTCACACCCCCTTGGGACAGGATATCTATTGTTGGGCTTCCTCCACTGCGAGTGTTGGCCATCAGCAGGAGGGCAGCCCAGTGTCTGTGACTGGTGGCATCCATTTTGTGATGCCAGGGCTCTGCAGGATTCTACCGCGTTTCCACAGTAGGTACATGTCTATCCCTCTAGAAGGGTGGAATGCTACCCCCGCCGCCAGGACTGGCGGGGGGTAGTATTCCAAGATGTTTGACACCAAACACGACATGTTTCGATGCAGCCATTCCAAAGTTAGCATTTTACCGCGAGGATATAATGCACTTAAAAGTATATGGTTTAACCGCATCCACAAACAGCACCAGAGAATGGACTCTGAGAGCTGCAGAGGGGCCCTGCTCAGGCAGAGGCACCCCCTCACATAGAAGCCAAGCACCCTGCCCTCAGGATTGATAGGGTCTGCCTTAGGGGTGACTGATAGGTTTATATGTGTGTGTAGGAGAGATATAGGGAACCTATATCTCAGTGAGGAGTGCTAGCACCACCTCACCCAGGCTGCAGTAGCAGGCCTGTGGTGTCAGATTTAGTCTGCTTCCCAGGGGTGGCATAATACATGCTGCAGCCCCTGGTAGGCCTGTGAAGTACCTATGCCCTTGGTACCTAAGGTACCATATACTAGGGACTCATAAGGTACCACAGTATCCAATCACTAGTGCACCTAGAGTGCACTCCAAATCGTTTAGAGAGAACAGAGAGGCTGGGGCCCTGATTAGCAGGGGCCCAGCCAGACTATAGCCAGAAACCAGTGTAAACATCCGAAAAAAAGTGGGGGCAACATAAGAGGCAGATCCTACTCTCCTACACAGCCCCCCCCCCCAAACGCAGGGACACTAAACTAACCTTGACCAGTTGAGTATTCGTGTTCAAAGTGGAAATACCTTGAGAGTCCATCTGCATTGGCATGTTGGGTCCCAGGTCTATGTTCCACTGTATAGTCCATCCCCTGTAGGGAAATGGACCACCTCAAAAGTTTTGGGTTTTCTCCTTTCATTTGTTTAAGCCATAGGAGGGGCTTGTGGTCAGTCTGAACTATGAAGTGAGTGCCAAACAAGTATGGCCTCAGCTTCTTCAGGGCCCACACCACAGCAAAGGCCTCCCTCTCTATAGCTGACCAACGTTTCTCTCTAGGGGTCAGCCTTCTGCTAATAAAAGCTACTGGCTGGTCTTGACCTTCATCATTCAATTGAGACAGTACAGCTCCCACACCCAGCTCAGAAGTATCTGTTTGGACAATGAACTTTTTGGTGTAGTCTGGACTCTGTAAGATGGGGGCAGTGCACATGGCCTGCTTTAGGTCTTCAAATGCCTTCTGACAGCTAGCTGTCCACTGAACCTTTTTTGGCATTTTCTTTGAGGTCAGATCATTCAAGGGGGTCACTATAGATCCATATCCCTTGACAAACCTCCTATAGTACCCAGTCAGGCCTAAGAAGGCTCTCACCTGTGTCTGGGTGGTTGGAGCAACCCATTCCATTATGGTTTGGATTTTGCTCTGTAAAGGCTGAACCTGGCCTCCACCTACAAGGTGACCCAGGTATGCACCCTGACTCTGCCCTATCTGGCACTTAGTGGCCTTGATAATGAGGCCTGCTTTCTGCAGGGCCTCCAAAACATTCCTGAGGTGGACCAGGTGATCCTGCCAGGAGGAACTAAAGACAGCAATATCATCTAGATAAGCTGAGCAATAAGTTTCCATCCCTGTCAGAACTTTATTCACCAACCTCTGAAAAGTGGCATGTGCATTTTTCAATCCAAAGGGCATCACCACAAAGTGGTAGTGCCCACCAGGGGTTGAACATGCTGTTTTGGCTTTTGCATCATCAGCTAACCTGATCTGCCAGTAGCCAGCTGTCAGGTCAAACGTGCTTAGATACTTGGCTGAGGCCAAAGTATCAATCAGCTCATCTGCCCTTGGTATGGGATAGGCATCAGTCCTAGTGACTGCATTGAGGCCTCTGTAGTCTACACAAAACCTCATTTCTTTCTTACCACCCTGGGTATGAGGCTTGGGTACCAGGACTACTGGACTAGCCCAAGGGCTATCTGAAGGCTCAATTACACCTAGCTCCAACATTTTCTGGACTTCAGTCCTGATACAGTCCCTGACATGGTCAGGTTGCCTGTAGATTTTATTCTTGACAGGCAGACTGTCTCCAGTGTCCACCTCGTGGGTGCACCAGGAAGTCTGACTAGGGGTCAGGCTAAACATATGTCTAAACTGTTGCAGAACTTGTCTGCACTCAGTTTGCTGATGGTCAGTGAGGCTGCTTGCCAAAGCAACACCATCTACTGACCCATCATCAGGGTTCTGAGAGAGCAGGTCAGGGAGAGGGTCACTCTCCTCCTCCTGGTCCTCATCAGTTGCCATGAGCAAGCCCATGTCAGCCCTGTCAACATATGGCTTTAATCTGTTGACATGAAGCACCCTCAGGGGGCTCCTGGGAGTTCCAAGATTCACCAGGTAGGTGACTTCTCCCTTCTGTTCAACTATTGTATGGGGGCCACTCCACTTGTCCTGGAGGGCTGCTGGGGCCACAGGCTCCAACACCCACACTTTCTGTCCTGGCTGGTATACAGTCAGTACAGCTCTTTGGTCATGCCAAGCTTTTTGTAATTCTTGGCTGGCCTCTAGGTTTTTGGTTGCCTTTTTCATGTACTCAGCCATCCGGGAGCGGAGACCAAGTACATAGTCCATCACATCTTGTTTGGGGGGCTTGAGAGGTAACTCCCAGCCCTCTTTACTAAACACAGTGGACCTCTCACAGGATGCCCAAACAGAAGCTCAAATGGGCTGTAACCAACCCCCTTCTGTGGAACCTCTCTGTATGCAAACAGCAGGCAAGGAAGAAGAAGGTCCCATTTCCGCCTAAGCTTCTCTGGGAGTCCTTTAGTCATTCCTTTCAAGGTTTTGTTGAAGCGTTCAACTAAACCATTGCATTGTGGGTGATAAGGGGTGGTGAACTTGTAAGTTACACCACACTCCTTCCACATTGCTTTTAGATATCCTGACATGAAGTTGGTACCTCTGTCAGAAATGACCTCCTTTGGAAAACCCACTCTGGAGAAGACTCCAATGAGGGCTCTTGCCACCACAGGGGCTGTGGTGGTCCTCAGGGGAATTGCTTCTGGGTACCTGGTGGCATGATCCACTACCACCAGGATAAACCTGTGCCCAGATGCAGTTTGAGGGTCAAGGGGACCAACAATGTCAATCCCTACCCTTTCAAAGGGTACCCCCACCACAGGTAGTGGTATCAGGGGGCCTTTGTTGTGCCACCTGCCTTACCACTGGCTTGGCATGTGACACAGGAGCAACAAAACTCCTTTGTGTCCTCTGACATATGTGGCCAATGAAAATGTGGAACAAGCCTGTCCCAGGTCTTGTTTTGGCCCAAGTGTCCTGCTAAAGGGATGTCATGTGCTAGGGTCAAGAGGAACCCCCTAAACTTCTGAGGTATTACCAACCTCCTGGTGGCTCCAGGGGCTGGGTCTCTACCCTCAGAATATAGAAGTCCCTCATCCCAATAAACCTTATGGGACCCACTAGCACTCCCAGCAGCCTCAGCAGCAGCCTGCTGTCTGAGGGGTTCAAGAGAGGGGCAGCACTGTTGCTCCTTACTCAGATCTTCCCTAGAAGGGCCCCTGCCCCCAAGAACTCAACCTGATCAGGCTCAAGTCCCTCTGGGGCAGTTCCTTCTTCAGGATCTGCTTCACCTCCCTCTGGGGGTGAATCTGTGATCTGAGACAGAGGGGAAGGCACTGCCTTTACCCTACTGCTCCTCCTCTTGGGAAGCATCTGGTCCATTGTTCCAGGATCCAGAGCTGGTTCAGTGTCATGCATTCTTGCTTGTGACCTGGTCACAGCAAATACCTCTGCAGGGATGCCCAACATCTCAGCATGAGTCCATAACTCTACTTCAGACCAGGCTGAAGTCTCTAGATCATTGCCCAATAGACATTCTACAGGGAGGTCTGCACTGACTACAACCTTCTTGAGGCCAGTTACCCCTCCCCAGGAGAAATTCACAACTGCCAGACTATGGTTGGTCCTGACGTTGCTTGCATTGGTCACCTGGTACAGTTCGCCCAGGATGATCTGTTCAGGGTCCACAAGATCCTCTGCCACCATGGTGACACTAGCACCTGGGTCCCTAAATGCCAAAGCCTGTTTGCCATTTATTACAGGCTGCTGTTTGTATTTGCCCAGATTACTGTGACTCACTAGGAAGGACATATTAAGGTCTCCCTCACAAATCAGCATTGCCTGAGTGGGCACTCTGACTAGGTCAGAGTCCACTTCAGAACCCAGGGTCAACCCTACTACACCCTTATTCTGTGTACCACCTCCACCAGTAGCTGAACTAGGGGGAACAGTTGCCTTAGGGGCAGGAGTGGTGGTGGTTTGGTCTTTGGACTTGTTACAGTCAGAAGTCCAGTGCCCTTTCTGTTTACAGAATTTGCACCAGGGCTTCTTTTGGCCTTTTCCTTGTTGGACTGTGACTCCCCACCAGATGCAGATTTTTGGGGCCCTTGTGAAGACTTCTGGTCTTTTGACTTATCCCCACCTTTCTCAGAGCCCTTAGGATCTTGCTTCTTAGTGTCACTCCCTTGGTTCTGGGGTTTCTGCCTCACCCTGGTTCTGACCCATTTGTCTGCCTTCTTTCCCAATTCTTGGGGAGAGGTCAGATCCAAGTCCACCAGGTACTGATGCAACAACTGGTTCTGGCAATTATTATGGATCTGTTCTCTCATCATCAGATTATACAATCCCTTGAAATCAATAACCCTACTGCCAACCAGCCAACCCTCCAGAGCCTTGGTTGCAATATCAACAAAGCCAGTCCAGTCCTGAGTCTGTGCCTTCTGGGTGTCTCTGAACTTCAACCTGTACTGCTCAGTGGTTAAGCCAAACCCATCTCATCAGTGCACTCTTCAGGACTTCATAATCATCAGCATCCTCTTCTCTAACAGTGAGGAGCTTGTCTCTACCTTTATCTGAAAAGGAGAGCCACAAGATTGCTGCCCACTGCTTTTGGGGGACTTGCTGTACTCTACAGGCCCTCTCCATAGCAGTTATCCACTTGTGGATATCATCCCCACTCTGGTAGGGAGGAACAACCTTGCTCAGGTTCCTATGGTCTGGAATAGATTCTCTGCCTCTAGGGACACTGTTGCTGCCACCAAGGGGTTCTAACCCCTGTCTTCTAGAAGCTCTCTGGATCTCCAGGGCTTCTCTATCCAGTGCCAACTGCTTGGTTCTGAGGGCAACTCTTGCTTCCTCATACTGCAGCAGTTTGCACATTCTTTCAGAGGAGGTCTCTCTTATGGGAAAGTATGAGTTCCTCTGATGGACAAATTCTCTGCCAGAGTGATAAGAGTGCTCAGATTCCCTGGAAGGGGACCTATGCCTCTCATCCACTCTGTCAGTTCTCTTAGGGAGAATTCCTCTGTCCTTTTCAGGCCCCTTGAGGCCTGGCCCTTCAATCACAGAGTCCTGGTCATTCTGATGTTCATCATCTGACCCAGATACTGTAGTTGACCCACCCACTGATTCAGACCCATTAGCTCCTAGAGCCAATCTAAGATCATCTGCTGTCAGCAGATCTATCAGGTGCAGGGTTGAGGGACTCTGTCCTAGCCTTAGGTGTCTTTCAACACACATGGCTCTCAAGTCAGAGAAAGCCATGTCCTTATACTGAGGCTGAGTGGATCCACTGGTTCCACCCTTTAAGGACATTCTAGTGTTGTGCAGTGTTGTACTACCTACACTAGTTTGTGGCCTGCTGATACTAGCTTGAGCTGTAGAAAGGGTGTGCTATCCCTTGGCACACAGCTCTAAGTTCAGTAGAACTTATCGATACTAAGCTTGACTTTATATGTACCTTAAGTACCTATAGTGGTTTTCAGTTAGTAATTCAAATAGAGATTTTCTGGTAAAACAATAGCAAGCTGGAATCCCACACGCTGCCCACCAATGTGAGAAGTTGGCCTGGTATATGCTGTTCACTAATTAAAGTGGACACCTTGCACCAGAACAATTCGACTCTTATGGTAGATAGGTTTAAGACAACCTTTATAGAAAGCTATCCTAGTGGTAGCTGTGGAGAGCAGCCTTCAGGCTAAGTCTTGAAGGAATGTAAAGCAGCTTGTTTTACCACACAATCTCTTGAATCACCAAATGAAAAGACACCACACAGGTATATATATCAAATATATATGTATTTATTAATAAACACTCTCTACTAATCTCTTTATGAGATTAGAGGTCAGGAACATATGTACAAGTCAAATGTTATCACAATAAGTTTAGCACAATCGAATATCACAATCTTAGTTTGCTAGACCTAGGTCTAGGGCATCTAGAATCGAGGGACCCCCAAGAACCACCCCAGGTAGTTGTAGGAGACCCACAGGTGACGGACACGGTGACCTGGCACCGGTGCGAGTCCTTTGCAAGTCTATGCGCTCAGACGTGATTGGGATATCAATGTTTAAGGTCCCTTGCGTGTTCGAGGCGAACACACCGATCGGTCCTTGTACGAGTCGAAGGACGCGGTTTCAGATAGAGATGCAAGGGAGATGGACGCGCTGTGTCTAACACAGACGCGAACCTGGTGCGAGTCGGTGCAATGTAGATCTCCGAGTTACAGGCCCTTTGTGTGTTCGAGGCGAACACCGATTGGACTCAGTACGAGTCGAAGGATACAGTTCTAGCTAGTGTTGCAAATGAGATGGACGCGGTGTGTCTAACACAGACGCAAACCCTGTACGAGTCAATGCAATTATCGCACTTAGAAAGTTAGAGTTTTAGGACACTTCTAGGGAAGCTACAAGCAAGCCACTTACAGGGTAAGTTGTTCTAGGGCCCACACCCACAGGAGCACCGTATGCACCCAGGGGAGCCGGGTGCATAGGTGTCTTTGGTGTCGGGTTGCGGCGTCGTTTTCAATGGGAGCCAGTGAAGACTTGCTGCTTGCGGCGACTGGAGAAGTGTCCGGAGGAATCCAAGCCTGGATTCAGAAGATGGAAGACCTGAAAGCAGAGGGGACAGTGTTCAAAGTCACTTGCCAGTGACTCGGGTAAGGAAGATGGATGCCCACCGTCGTCACAAGATTCAGGTCGTTTGCGGTTGCATTGACTCTTCAGCCACGAGGTCCAGGAGGCGTCGTCGATGACCAGGAGCTGGATTCGGCGTGTCTCCCGATGTCTGCAGCTTACGGCGGTGTCAACAACGCGATCGGAGCCACCAAGCCTTGGTAACAGCAAGTCTCGGGGAAAGTGTGAGGAGACAATGGCACAGACCAGCAAGGTCTGTGGGACTCACCCAGCAAGGGTAAGTCAGGGCAGGCCTGGAGCAACCAGGGGAGCCCTTCGGTTTTTTTACAGAGTCTTCTGGGGACCCACAAGCCGGCTGGCAAGGGATTGCAAAGACGCCTCGGGAGGATCCGCTCACAGGGGCCCACGGTCACTCGGGACGTGGTAGGCCTCTGAACTTAGGAGGAATTCCTGCTGGAGGCTGGGATCACATGTGGTCTAAAGCACAAGTTCGTGGAACGTTGTGAAGGGGTTGCACTCGACAATAGTGCACGGTACCCAGGGGTTGCGGTTCCTCGTTACTCTTGGGGTCCACTGGCCTCAGCTTCACTGGGGACTCACGATGGCCTTTGAAAAGTCAGGAAATCCACTTCTTGGGCTGCAGGGACTTCGGACTCCGGCGGGAGCGGCATAGTTTGCGACTGTCGTTTGTAGTTTTTGGTGCCTGCCAAGCAGGGGAGTCACTCCTTGACTCCAAGGGAGATTCTTCAGTCTTCCAAAGGTAGTGGAACATCGAAGGTCCGGGATTCTTCTTGAAGAGCGTCGTCCAGGGAAATCTAGGGTGCAATTCACAGGTTCCCCCTCTTATACTAAAAGGAGGGGAGGGACTAGCTCTATGACCCTACCTATGGGAGGGTCAGGGGAGTGGGTGGCTACACCCACTTCCCTTTGTCCAGTTTCGCGCCAGAGCAGGGACAGGTAGCCCCTGAGCCGGTTTGAACTGGCATATGCACAGAGGAGCCTTCTGCTCCCCAGTGCAGGACTTCAAAGCACTCTAAGAGTGCACCCACCCAGCCCCAATACACTAAACCCTGTCTGGGAGGTGGTCACACCCCCTTGGGACAGGATATCTATTGTTGGGCTTCCTCCACTGCGAGTGTTGGTCATCAGCAGGAGGGCAGCCCAGTGTCTGTGACTGGTGGCATCCATTTTGTGATGCCAGGGCTCTGCAGGATTCTACCGCGTTTCCACAGTAGGTACATGTCTATCCTCTAGAAGGGTGGAATGCTACCCCCGCCGCCATTACTGGCGGGGGGTAGTATTCCAAGATGTTTGACACCAAACACGACATATTTCGATGCAGCCATTCCAAAGTTAGCATTTTACCGCGAGGATATAATGCACTTAAAAGTATATGGTTTAACCGCATCCACAAACAGCACCAGAGAATGGACTCTGAGAGCTGCAGAGGGGCCCTGCTCAGGCAGAGGCACCCCCTCACATAGAAGCCAAGCACCCTGCCCTCAGGATTGATAGGGCCTGCCTTAGGGGTGACTGATAGGTTTATATGTGTGTGTAGGAGAGATATAGGGAACCTATATCTCAGTGAGGAGTGCTAGCACCACCTCACCCAGGCTGCAGTAGCAGGCCTGTGGTGTCAGATTTAGTCTGCTTCCCAGGGGTGGCATAATACATGCTGCAGCCCCTGGTAGGCCTGTGAAGTACCTATGCCCTTGGTACCTAAGGTACCATATACTAGGAACTCATAAGGTACCACAGTATCCAATCACTAGTGCACCTAGAGTGCACTCCAAATCGTTTAGAGAGAACAGAGAGGCTGGGGCCCTGATTAGCAAGGGCCCAGCCAGACTATAGCCAGAAACCAGTGTAAACATCCAAAAAAAGTGGGGGCAACATAAGAGGCAGATCCTACTCTCCTACAAGACGGGAGTAAGAATCATGCGTTGTCGAAAAATACGTTTATCCTTGTTCCTCTCCATGCAGCCGCCTCCAAGGATCCACCCATCCCAATTCCGTCACCAAGGAGTTTAGTTTGGTACTGTGGGAGACATCGGGGGATCCCCCTGCTCTCCATCTATATATGGCCAAATCCATTACGTCGTTCCAATCTCCCCCTACTATTGCCAACCCTTCCGGCATGTCGGCCCACAGGGTCGTGAGGCGCTCGACAAATGCCCATTGCAGCAGCGGGGGGGCATACACACATCCCAACACCACCTGTTCCTCATAAATGGCACCCCTAATAAATACGTATCTCCCCTGGATGTCCGTCCATGTCTTGATATGTTGGAATGGGACCCTACGGTGAAGTAGAATCGCAACCCCACAGGACCCCCTAGTGAAGCCAGAATGGTACACTTGAACATACCCATAGCGAAGGAGACACAATGCTTTAGTACCCATTAAATGTGTCTCCTGACGCATCAGGACGTCTGCTCGGTATCGTTTGGCCTGTTGGAGTATAGCCCCTCTTTTGATTTTATCCAGTGCCCCCCTGATGTTCCAACTCACTATGCGGAGGTCCCCCGCCTGGAACCGCGCCCTATCTATTGGGACTGCCATCTAAGGGTCTCTGAACTTCGATAAGTGGGACAGCAATGAGCCAGTGTGCGAATAGTGGCCATGTGTGGCAGTGACGAAGTGCAAACATACAACTTATGTACCACAACTTCCCCCAACCCCCCTCCCTATACCTCAAAACAACTGAAGTATCTGTCACCGCGGAGGTGGCTTACAGACCCCAATGGGAGCCTTCCGCCCACCCCCCCAATGGTTCCCACATAGCTTGTACTAATCAAAAGAAGGAGTTATCCCAACATTTGGGCAAGGAATACGAAAAAAGAGAAAAAAAGGAGAAAGAAAAAAGATTTTTCTTTTAAAAGAACCCTCACTCACCAACCTAGTTGGTGACATGCTTCATCAACGGGTTCCCACCCGAGCAGCCGAATGCCACTCGGGTGTGCTTCGACGCCTGATTACAGCGGAGTGGGTTGATGTTTGGTGATAAAGTGTAAGTACGTGAAAGAGAAGTGAATAAAATTGTCTTTATTGTTCCCTAAAATTTTTATAATGGAGCAATAAGACAAGATTAAAAATGGAAGGGGATGCATTCACAGGTTAAATTGACCCGTGACATCCACAAAAGTGTCAATAGTGAAACAAAATCAAGGTCTACATGTTTCAGCCTCAGTCCGTCAGTGCGAGGCTTTCATCAGGACCACAATAGTGACACGAGGGGTGTGCACACGCTAAGGTGCACCCGTCTCAGAGTCACACACACACAACCGTCTACTTACGGTTATCCTTTCAGCATTCTGTGAAAGGTACACTCATCTGGAAAACAAATGCATCAAGTCATCTGTCTTGGTAATTTTTATACAGTGCGCTATATGGTTACTATACATGCACAAAAACTCTTTGATTCTCATCCGTATTCTCACAGACGTGCAGAAAGTTCTCACGACTATGGCGGTGGGTGTTCTTAAAGTACATACATACTGTGCACCCAGCTCACACGATGGAATAGTGGTGAATCATACTATATGGGGGTACTACTAGATCCCCACTGGATATCATACCCACACACTCTTATTTAATGTGTGGGTGTCAGTGTACGCATCAAATCGTGAGCATACATAGGTTCGGAGATCATGTGACATTATTGTAAAATATATACTTTCAAAGTACAGCTATACTTGTGTGTATGTGCAAACAAGACAAACATGGAGGAGAGAAAAAAGGGGAACAGCCGTCCCCTGCTTACATATGACCCAAAGTGGTCAAGCCCCATGAAAACCACGGGGGGTGTAGGCTATTGTCAAACCCTGTAGATCAAATGGGAGAAAGAAAAAAGCATGGCATTGTGTCACAAAACCTGCCAGTCATCGTTTGTAGGAAAACCAAGTGGCAGCGAGCAGAAATGTACTCACTCGTCAAGCCGGTATGCCCACCTGCCTACCTATGGAACTTCCAGCGCGGAATCCAGAGGATACCACGGTCCGTGGCTCTGGCATTTTTGTATACACAGGACGTGGGCGTGTCGTTGTGCTGCCGCGTCAGTGACGTGCCGCGTGGCAAGAGGTGTGCTGAAAGAAGCAAGTGAGGTGCAGAAAAAGGCAAAAAAGGTGCAGAAACAGGCAAGAGAGGTACAGAAACAGGCAAAAGAAGTACAGAAAGAGGCTAGTGAAAGTGCAGAAAGAAGCAACAGAGGTGCAGAAAGAGGCAAGAGAAGTGCATAAAAAGACAAGAGAGGTGTAGAAAGAGGCTAGAGAATGTCAGAAAGAGGCAAGAGAGGTGCTGAAAGAATCAAGAGAGGTGCAGGAAGAGGGAAGAGGGGTGCAGAAAGAGGAAACAGTGGTGCAGAAAGATGCCAGAGAGGTACAGAAAGAAGCAAAAGAAGATCAAAAAGAAGCAACAGAGGTGCAGAAACAGGCAAGAGGGGTACAGAAAGAGGCGAGTGAAGTACAGAAAGAGGCAAGAGAGGTGCAGGAACATGCTAGAGGGGTGCAGAAAGAGGCAAGAGAAGTGCTGAAAGAAGCAACATAGGTGAAGAAAGAGGCAAGAGAAGTGCAGAAAGAGGCAAGAAAGGTACAGAAAGAGGCAACAGAGGTGCAGAAAGAGGGATGAAGATGGGTGCAGAAAGAGGCAAGAGGATTGTAGAAAAAAGGAAGAGAGGTGCAGAAAGGAGCAACAGAGTTGCAGAAAGAGGCAAGAGAACTGCAGAAATACGAAAGAGATGTGCAGAAAGAGGCAAGAGAGATACAGAAAGAGGAAAGAGGGGCACAGAAAGAGGCAGGAGGGGTGCAGAAAAAGCAAGAGTGGAACAGAAAGAAGCAAGAGAGTTGCAGAGAGAGGCAATAGAAGAGCAGAGAGAACCAACATGGGTGCTGAAAGAGCTACGAGGGGTGCAGAAAGAGGCAAGAGAAGTACAGAAAGAAGCAACAGAGGTGCAGGAAGAGGCAAGAGAACTGTAGAAAAAGGCATAAGAGGTAAATAAATGAGCAAGAGAGGTGCAGAAAGAGGGAACAGGGGTGCAGAAAGATGCAAGAGAGGTACAGAAAGACAGTAGATGGATGCAGAAAGAGGCATGAGGTGTGCAGATAGAAGCAAGTGAGGTTCAGAAAGATGCTAAAGAGGTGCAGAAAGAGGCAAGAGAGGAAGAGAAACAGGCAAAAAAGTGCAGAAAGAGGCAAGTGAAAGTGCAAAAAGAGCATAAGAGGTGCAGAAAGAGTCAAGAGAATTGCATAACGAGACAAGAGAGGTGTAGAAAGAGGCAATAGAAGGTCAGAAATAGGCAAGAGAGGTGCTGAAAGAATCAAGAGAGGTGTAGAAAGAGGGAATAGGGTTACAGAAAGAGGCAACAGGGGTGCAGAAAGAAGCAAGAGAAGTGCAGAAATAGGAAGATAGGTGCCGAAAGAGGCAAGCGAGGTGCAGAAAGAGGCTAGAGAAGTGCAGAAAGAAGCAACAGATTTGCAGAAAGAGGCAAGAGAAGTGTAGAAAGAGGCAAGCGAGGTGCAGAAAGAGGCAAGAGAGGTGCAAAAAGAGGGAAGAGGGGTGCGGATAGAGGGAAAAGGGGAGCAGAAAGAGGCAAGAGGGGTGCAGAAAGAAGCAAGAGAGGTGCAGAAATAAGCAAGAGAAGCGCAGAAAGAGGCAAGAGATGTGCAGAAAGAGGTAAGAGGGGTGCAGAAAGAGGCAAGTGAACTGCAGAAAGAGGCAAGAGAGGTGCAGAAACAGGCAAGAGAGCTGCAAAAAGAGGGAACAGGGGTGCAGAAAGATGCAAGAGAAGTGCAGAAAGAGGGTAGAGGGGTGCAGAAAGAGGCAAGTGAGGTTCAAAAAAGATGCAAAAGAGGTACAGAAATAGGCAAGAGAGGTAGAGAAACAGGCAAAAGAAGTGCAGAAAGAGGCAAGTGAAAGTGCAGAAAGAGCAAAAGAGGTGCAGAAAGAGGCAAGAGAAGTGCATAATGAGGCAAGAGAGGTGTGGAAAGAGGCAATAGAAGGTCAGAAATAGGCAAGAGAGGTGCTGAAAGAATCAAGAGAGGTGCAGAAAGAGGGAAGAGGGGTACAGAAAGAGGCAACAGGGGTGTAGAAAAAAGCAAGAGAAGTGCAGAAATAGGAAGAAAGGTGCAGAAAGAGGCAAGAGAGGTGCAGAAAGAGGCTAGAGAAGTGCAGAAAGAGGCAAGAGAGGTGCAAAAAGAGGGAAGCGGGATACGGAAAGAGGGAAAAGGGGAGCAAAAAGAGGCAAGAGGGGTGCATAAAGAAGCAAGAGAGGTGCAGAAATATGCAAGTGAAGTACAGAAAGAGGCAAGAGAAGTGCAGAAAGAGGTAAGAGGGGTGCAGGAAGAGGCAAGAGAACTGCAGAAAGAGGCAAGAGAGGTGCATAAACAGGCAAGAGAGGTGCAGAAACAGGGAAAAGGGGTGCAGAAAGATGCAAGAGAAGTGCAGAAAGAGGGTAGAGGGGTGCAGAAAGAGGGAAGAGGTGTGCTGAAAGAAGCAAGTGAGGTGCAGAAAAAGGCAAAAAGGTGCAGAAAGAGGCAAGAGAGGTACAGAAACAGGCAAAGGAAGCACAGAAAGAGGCTAGTGAAAGGGCAGAAAGAAGCAACAGAGGTGCAGAAAGAGGCAAGCGAAGTGCATAAAGAGATACAAGAGGTGTAGAAAGAGGGAAGAGAAGGTCAGAAAGAGGCAAGAGAGGTGCTGAAAGAATCAAGAGAGGTGCAGGAAGAGGGAAGAGGGGTGCAGAAAGAGGCAACAGGGGTGCAGAAAGAAGCCAGAGAGGTACAGAAAGAAGCAAGAGATGTGCAAAAAGAAGCAACAGAGGTGCATAAAGAGGCAAGAGGGGTGCAGAAAGAGGGAAGTGAAGTGCAGAAAGAAGCGACAGAGGTGAAGAAAGAGGCAAGAGAAGTGCAGAAAGAGGCAAGAAAGGTACAGAAAGAGGCAACAGAAGTGCAGAAAGAGGGAAGAGGGGTGCAGAAAGAGAAAGAGGATTGTAGAAAAAAGGAAGAGAGGTGCAAAAAGAAGCAACAGAGTTGCAGAAAGAGGCAAGAGAAGTGCTGAAAGAGGAAAGATTGATGTAGAAAGAGGCAAGAGAGGTGCAGAAAAAGGGAAGAGGGGTGCAGAAAGAGGCAGGAGGGGTGCAGAAAGAAGCAAGAGAGGTACAGAAAGAAACAAGAGAAATACAGAAAGAAGCAACAGAGGTGCAGAAAGAGGCAAGAGAGGTGCATAAAGAGGCAAGAGAAGTGCTGAAAGTAGCGACAGATGTGAAGAAAGTGGCAAGAGAAGTGCAGAAAGAGGCAAGAGAGGTGTAGAAAGAGGCAACTGAGGTGCAGAAAGAGGGTAGAGGGGTGCAGAAAGTGGCAAGAGATTTGTTAAAAGAATGCAGAGAGGTGCAGGAAGAAGCAACAGAGTAGCAGAAAGAGGCAAGAGAAGTACAGAAATAGGAAAGCGAGGTGCAGAAAGAGGCAAGAGAGGTGCAGAAAGAGGCAAGAGAGGTGCAGAAAGAGGCAAGAGGGATGATGAAAGAGACATGAAAGTGCAGAAAGAAGCAAGAGAGGAACATAAAGAAGCAAGAGAAGTGCCGAAAGAAGCAACAGTTTTGAAGAACGAGGCCACAGAAGTGCAGAAGGAGAGAAGAGGGGAAGAGAAAGAGGCTAGAAGGATGCAGAAAGAAGCAAGAGAAGTGAAGAAAGAAACAAGAGAAGTGCAGAAAGAAGCAACAGAGGTGCAGAAAAAGGCATGCAGAAAGAGGCAAGAAAAGTGCTGAAAGAAGCAACGGAGGTGCAGAAAGAGGCAAGAAAGTGCAGATAGAGGGAAGAGGGGTGCAGAAAGAGGCAAGAGGATTGTAGAAAGAAGGAAGAGCGGTGCAGAAATAAACAACAGGATTGCAGAAAGAGGCAAGAGAATTGCAGAAATAGGAAAGAGAGGTACAGAAAGAGGCAAGAGAAGTGCTGAAAGAAGCAACAGAGGTGAAGAAAGAGGCAAAAGAAGTGCAGAAAGAGGCAAAAAGGTACAGAAAGAGGCAACAGAGGTGCAGAAAGAGGGAAGAAGGGTACAGAAAGAGGAGCAAGAGGATTGTAGAAAAAAGGATGCGAGGTGCAAAAAGAAGCAAGAGTTGCAGAAAGAGGCAAGAGAAGTACTGAAAGAGGAAAGATTGATGCAGAAAGAGGCAAGAGAGGTGCAGAAAAAGGGAAGAGGGGTGAAGAAAGAGGCAGGAGGGGTGTAGAAAAAGGTAAGAGGGGTGCAGAAATAGGCAGGGGGGTGCATAAAGAAGCAAAAGAGGTAAAGAAAGAAGCAAGAAAAGTGCAGAACGAAGCAACAGAGGTTTAGAAAGAGGCAAGAGGGATGCAGAAAGAGGCAAGAGAAGTGCTGAAAGAAGCAACAGAGGTGAAGAAAGAGGCAAGAGGAGTGCAGAAAGAGCCAAGAGAGGTGCAGAAAGAGGCAACAGAGGTGCAAAAAGAGGCATGAGGGGTGTAGAAAGAAGCAAGAGAGGAACAAAAAGAAGCAAGAGAAGTGCAGAAAGAAGCAACAGAGTTGCAGAAAGAGGTAACAGAAGTGCAGAAGGAGAGAAGAGGGGTACAGAAAGAGGCAAGAGGGGTGCAGAAAGAGGCAAGAGGGGTACAGAAAGAAGCAAGAGAAGTGAAGAAAGAAACAAGAGAAGTGCAGAAAGAAGCAACAGAGGTGCAGAAAGAGGCAAGAGAGGTACAGAAAGAGGCAATAGAGGTACAGAAAGAGGGAAGACGGGTGCAGAAAGAGGCAAGAGGATTGTAAAATAAGGAAGAGAGGTGCAGAAAGAAGCAACAGGGTTGCAGAAAGAGGTAAGAGAAGTGCAGAAATAGGAATGAAAGGTGCAGGAAGAGGCAAGAGAGGTGTAGAAAGAGTGAATAGGAGTGCAGAAAGAGACAATAGAGGTGTAGAAAGAGAGGTGCAGAAAGAAGCAACAGAGTTGCAGAAAGAGGCAAGAGGAGTGCAGAAAGAGGAAAGATTGGTGCATAAACAGACAAGAGAGGTGTAGAAACAGGCAAGAGAGGTGCAGAATGATGCAAGAGAAGTGCAGAAAGAGGGTAGAGTGGTGTAGAAAGAGGCAAGAGGTGTGCTGAAAGAAGCAAGTGAGGTGCAGCAATAGGAAAGAGAGGTGCAGAAAGAGGCAAGAGAGATGCAGAAAGAGGGAAGAGGGGTACAGAAAGAGGCAGGAGGGATGCAGAAAGAAGCAAGAGCGGAACAGAAAGAATCAAGAGAAGTGCAGAATGAGAGAAGGGGAAAGAGAAAGAGGCAAGAGGGGTGCAAAAAGAAGCAAGAGAGGCACAGAACGAAACAAGAAAAGTGCAGAAAGAAGCAACAGAGGTGCAGAAAGAGGCTAGAGGGGTGCAGAAAGAGGCAAGAGAAGTGCTGAAAGAAGCAACAGAGGTGAAGAAAGAGGCAAAAGAAGTGCAGAAAGAGGCAAGAAAGGTACAGAAAGAGGCAACAGAGGTGCAGAAAGAGGGAAGAGGGGTGCAGAAAGAGGGGCAAGAGGATTGTAGAAAAAAGGAAGAGAGGTGCAAAAAGAACCAACAGAGTTGCAGAAAGAGGCAAGAGAAGTACAGAAAGAGGAAAGATTGATGCAGAAAGAGGCAAGAGAGGTGCATAAAAAGGGAAGACAGGTGCAGAAAGAGGCAGGAGGGGTGCAGAAAGAAGCAAAAGAGGTACAGAAAGAAGCAAGAGAAGTGCAAAAAGAAGCAACAGAGGTTTAGAAAGAGGCAAGAGGGATGCAGAAAGAGGCAAGAGAAGTGCTGAAAGAAGCAACAGAGGTGAAGAAAGAGGCATGAGGGGTGTAGAAAGAAGCAAGAGAGGAACACAAAGAAGCAAGAGAAGTGCAGAAAGAAGCAACAGAGTTGCAGAAAGAGGTAACAGAAGTGCAGAAGGAGAGAAGAGGGGTACAGAAAGAGGCAAGAGGGGTGCAGAAAGAGGCAAGAGGGGTACAGAAAGAAGCAAGAGAAGTGAAGAAAGAAACAAGAGAAGTGCAGAAAGAAGCAACAGAGGTGCAGAAATAGGCAAGAGAGGTACAGAAAGATGCAATAGAGGTGCAGAAAGAGGGAAGACGGGTGCAGAAAGAGGCAAGAGGATTGTAAAAATAAGGAAGAGAGGTGCAGAAAGAAGCAACAGGGTTGCAGAAAGAGGTAAGAGGAGTGCAGAAATAGGAATGAAAGGTGCAGGAAGAGGCAAGAGAGGTGTAGAAAGAGTGAATAGGAGTGTAGATAGAGACAATAGAGGTGTAGAAAGAGAGGTGCATAAAGAAGCAACAGAGTTGCAGAAAGAGGCAAGAGGAGTGCAGAAAGAGGAAAGATTGGTGCAGAAACAGACAAGAGAGGTATAGAAACAGGCAAGAGAGGAGCAGAATGATGCAAGAGAAGTGCAGAAAGAGGGTAGAGTGGTGTAGAAAGAGGCAAGAGGTGTGCTGAAAGAAGCAAGTGAGGTGCAGAAATAGGAAAGAGAGGTGCAGAAAGAGGCAAGAGAGATGCAGAAAGAGTGAAGAGGGGTACAGAAAGAGGCAGGAGGGATGCAGAAAGAAGCAAGAGCGGAACAGAAAGAATCAAGAGAAGCGCAGAATGAGAGAAGGGGAAAGAGAAAGAGGCAAGAGGGGTGCAAAAAGAAGCAAGAGAGGCACAGAACAAAACAAGAAAAGTGCAGAAAGAAGCAACAGAGGAGCAGAAAGCGGCTAGAGGGGTGCAGAAAGAGGCAAGAGAAGTGCTGAAAGAAGCAACAGAGGTGAAGAAAGAGGCAAAAGAAGTGCAGAAAGAGGCAAGAAAGGTACAGAAAGAGGCAACAGAGGTGCAGAAAGAGGGAAGAGGGGTGCAGAAAGAGGGGCAAGAGGATTGTAGAAAAAGGAAGAGAGGTGCAAAAAGAAGCAACAGAGTTGCAGAAAGAGGCAAGAGAAGTACAGAAAGAGGAAAGATTGATGCAGAAAGAGGCAAGAGAGGTGCATAAAAAGGGAAGACAGGTGCAGAAAGAGGCAGGAGGGGTGCAGAAAGAAGCAAAAGAGGTACAGAAAGAAGCAAGAGAAGTGCAAAAATAAGCAACAGAGGTTTAGAAAGAGGCAAGAGAGATGCAGAAAGATGCAAGAGAAGTGCTGAAAGAAGCAACAGAGGTGAAGAAAGAGGCAAGAGAAGTGCAGAAAGAGCCAAGAGAGGTGCAGAAATAAGCAAGAGGGGAACATAAAGAAGCAAGAGAAGTGCCGAAAGAAGCAACAGTTTTGTAGAACGAGGCCACAGAAGTGCAGAATGAGAGAAGAGGGGTAGAGAAAGAGGCAAGAGGGATGCATAAAGAAGCAAGAGAAGTGAAGAAAGAAACAAGAGAAGTGCAGAAAGAAGCAACGGAGGTGCAGAAAAAGGCATTCAGAAAGAGGCAAGAGAAGTGCTGAAACAAGCAACGGAGGTGCAGAAAGAGGCAAGAGAAGTGCAGATAGAGGCAAGAGAGGTACAGAAAGAGGCAAGAGAGGTGCAGAAAGAGGGAAGAGGGGTGCAGAAAGAGGCAAGAGGATTGTAGAAAGAAGGAAGAGCGGTGCAGAAATAAACAACAGGATTTCAGAAAGAGGCAAGAGAATTGCAGAAATAGGAAAGAGAGGTACAGAAAGAGGCAAGAGAAGTGCTGAAAGAAGCAACAGAGGTGAAGAAAGAGGCAAAAGAAGTGCAGAAAGAGGCAAAAAAGGTACAGAAAGAGGCAACAGAGGTGCAGAAAGAGGGAAGAAGGGTACAGAAAGAGGAGCAAGAGGATTGTAGAAAAAAGGATGCGAGGTGCAAAAAGAAGCAACAGAGTTGCAGAAAGAGGCAAGAGAAGTACTGAAAGAGGAAAGATTGATGCAGAAAGAGGCAAGAGAGGTGCAGAAAAAGGGAAGAGGGGTGAAGAAAGAGGCAGGAGGGGTGTAGAAAAAGGTAAGAGGGGTGCAGAAATAGGCAGGAGGGTGCATAAAGAAGCAAAAGAGGTACAGAAAGAAGCAAGAAAAGTGCAGAACGAAGCAACAGAGGTTTAGAAAGAGGCAAGAGGGATGCACAAAGAGGCAAGAGAAGTGCTGAAAGAAGCAACAGAGGTGAAGAAAGAGGCAAGAGGAGTGCAGAAAGAGCCAAGAGAGGTGCAAAAAGAGGCATGAGGGGTGTAGAAAGAAGCAAGAGAGGAACAAAAAGAAGCAAGAGAAGTGCAGAAAGAAGCAACAGAGTTGCAGAAAGAGGTAACAGAAGTGCAGAAGGAGAGAAGAGGGGTACAGAAAGAGGCAAGAGGGGTGCAGAAATAGGAAAGCGAGGTGCAGAAAGAGGTAAGAGAGGTGCAGAAATAGGGAAGAGAAGTGCAGAAAGAACCAACAGAGGTGCAGAAAGAGGCAAGAGGGATGCAGAAAGAGACATGAAAGTGCAGAAAGAAGCAAGAGAGGAACATAAAGAAGCAAGAGAAGTGCCGAAAGAAGCAACAGTTTTGTAGAACGAGTCCACAGAAGTGCAGAAGGAGAGAAGAGGGGTAGAGAAAGAGGCAAGAGGGATGCAGAAAGAAGCAAGAGAAGTGAAGAAAGAAACAAGAGAAGTGCAGAAAGAAGCAACAGAGGTGCAGAAAAAGGCAAGTGCAGAAAGAGGCAAGAGAAGTGCATGAAAGAAGCAACAGAGGTGCAGAAAGAGGCAAGAGAAGTGCAGATAGAGGCAAGAGAGGTACAGAAAGAGGCAAGAGAGGTGCAGAAAGAGGGAAGAGGGGTGCAGAAAGAGGCAAGAGGATTGTAGAAAGAAGGAAGAGCGGTGCAGAAATAAACAACAGGATTGCAGAAAGAGGCAAGAGAATTGCAGAAATAGGAAAGAGAGGTACAGAAAGAGGCAAGAGAAGTGCTGAAAGAAGCAACAGAGGTGAAGAAAGAGGCAAAAGAAGTGCAGAAAGAGGCAAAAAGGTACAGAAAGAGGCAACAGAGGTGCAGAAAGAGGGAAGAAGGGTACAGAAAGAGGAGCAAGAGGATTGTAGAAAAAAGGATGCGAGGTGCAAAAAGAAGCAACAGAGTTGCAGAAAGAGGCAAGAGAAGTACTGAAAGAGGAAAGATTGATGCAGAAAGAGGCAAGAGAGGTGCAGAAAAAGGGAAGAGGGGTGAAGAAAGAGGCAGGAGGGTGTAGAAAAGGTAAGAGGGGTGCAGAAATAGGCAGGAGGGTGCATAAAGAAGCAAAAGAGGTACAGAAAGAAGCAAGAAAAGTGCAGAACGAAGCAACAGAGGTTTAGAAAGAGGCAAGAGGGATGCAGAAAGAGGCAAGAGAAGTGCTGAAAGAAGCAACAGAGGTGAAGAAAGAGTCAAGAGGAGTGCAGAAAGAGCCAAGAGAGGTGCAGAAAGAGGCAACAGAGGTGCAAAAAGAGGCATGAGGGGTGTAGAAAGAAGCAAGAGAGGAACAAAAAGAATCAAGAGAAGTGCAGAAAGAAGCAACAGAGTTGCAGAAAGAGGTAACAGAAGTGCAGAAGGAGAGAAGAGAAGTGCAGAAAGAGGGTAGAGTGGTGTAGAAAGAGGCAAGAGGTGTGCTGAAAGAAGCAAGTGAGGTGCAGAAATAGGAAAGAGAGGTGCAGAAAGAGGCAAGAGAGATGCAGAAAGAGGGAAGAGGGGTACAGAAAGAGGCAGGAGGGATGCAGAAAGAAGCAAGAGAGGAACAGAAAGAATCAAGAGAAGTGCAGAATGAGAGAAGGGGAAAGAGAAAGAGGCAAGAGGGGTGCAAAAAGAAGCAAGAGAGGCACAGAACGAAACAAGAAAAGTGCAGAAAGAAGCAACAGAGGTGCAGAAAGAGGCTAGAGGGGTGCAGAAAGAGGCAAGAGAAGTGCTGAAAGAAGCAACAGAGGTGAAGAAAGAGGCAAAAGAAGTGCAGAAAGAGGCAAGAAAGGTACAGAAAGAGGCAACAGAGGTGCAGAAAGAGGGAAGAGGGGTACAGAAAGTGGGGCAAGAGGATTGTAGAAAAAAGGAAGAGAGGTGCAAAAAGAACCAACAGAGTTGCAGAAAGAGGCAATAGAAGTACAGAAAGAGGAAAGATTGATGCAGAAAGAGGCAAGAGAGGTGCATAAAAAGGGAAGACAGGTGCAGAAAGAGGCAGGAGGGGTGCAGAAAGAAGCAAAAGAGGTACAGAAAGAAGCAAGAGAAGTGCAAAAAGAAGCAACAGAGGTTTAGAAAGAGGCAAGAGGGATGCAGAAAGAGGCAAGAGAAGTGCTGAAAGAAGCAACAGAGGTGAAGAAAGAGGCAAGAGGAGTGCAGAAAGAGCCAAGAGAGGTGTAGAAAGAGGCAACAGGGGTGCAAAAAGAGGCATGAGGGGTGTAGAAAGAAGCAAGAGAGGAACAAAAAGAAGCAAGAGAAGTGCAGAAAGAAGCAACAGAGGTGCAGAAAGAGGCAAGAGAGGTACAGAAAGAGGCAATAGAGGTGCAGAAAGAGGGAAGACGGGTGCAGAAAGAGGCAAGAGGATTGGAAAAATAAGGAAGAGAGGTGCAGAAAGAAGCAACAGGGTTGCAGAAAGAGGTAAGAGAAGTGCAGAAATAGGAATGAAAGGTGCAGGAAGAGGCAAGAGAGGTGTAGAAAGAGTGAATAGGAGTGCAGAAAGAGACAATAGAGGTGTAGAAAGAGAGGTGCAGAAAGAAGCAACAGAGTTGCAGAAAGAGGCAAGAGGAGTGCAGAAAGAGGAAAGATTGGTGCAGAAACAGACAAGAGAGGTGTAGAAACAGGCAAGAGAGGTGCAGAATGATGCAAGAGAAGTGCAGAAAGAGGGTAGAGTGGTGTAGAAAGAGGCAAGAGGTGTGCTGAAAGAAGCAAGTGAGGTGCAGAAATAGGAAAGAGAGGTGCAGAAAGAGGCAAGAGAGATGCAGAAAGAGGGAAGAGGGGTAAAGAAAGAGGCAGGAGGGATGCAGAAAGAAGCAATAGCGGAACAGAAAGAATCAAGAGAAGTGCAGAATGAGTGAAGGGGAAAGAGAAAGAGGCAAAAGGGGTGAAAAAAGAAGCAAGAGAGGCACAGAACGAAACAAGAAAAGTGCAGAAAGAAGCAACAGAGGTGCAGAAAGAGGCTAGAGCGGTGCAGAAAGAGGCAAGAGAAGTGCTGAAAGAAGCAACAGAGGTGAAGAAAGAGGCAAAAGAAGTGCAGAAAGAGTCAAGAAAGGTGCAGAAAGAGGCAACAGAGGTGTAGAAAGAGGGAAGAGGGGTGCAGAAAGAGGCAAGAGGATTGTAGAAAAAAGGAGTAGCGGTGCCGAAAGAAGCAACATAGTTGCAGAAAGAGGCAAGAGAAATGCAGAAAGAGGAAAGATTGATGCAGAAAGAGGCAAGAGAGGTGCATAAAAAGGGAAGACAGGTGCAGAAAGAGGCAGGAGGGGTGCAGAAAGAAGCAAAAGAGGTACAGAAAGAAGCAAGAGAAGTGCAAAAAGAAGCAACAGAGGTTTAGAAAGAGGCAAGAGGGATGCAGAAAGATGCAAGAGAAGTGCTGAAAGAAGCAACAGAGGTGAAGAAAAAGGGAAGAGAAGTACAGAAAGAGCCAAGAGAGGTGCAGAAAGAAGCAAGAGGGGAACATAAAGAAGCAAGAGAAGTGCCGAAAGAAGCAACAGTTTTGTAGAACGAGGCCACAGAAGTGCAGAAGGAGAGAAGAGGGGTAGAGAAAGAGGCAAGAGGGATGCAGAAAGAAGCAAGAGAAGTGAAGAAAGAAACAAGAGAAGTGCAGAAAGAAGCAACAGAGGTGCAGAAAGAGGCAAGAGAGGTACAGAAAGAGGCAATAGAGGTACAGAAAGAGGGAAGACGGGTGCAGAAAGAGGCAAGAGGATTGTAAAAATAAGGAAGAGAGGTGCAGAAAGAAGCAACAGGGTTGCAGAAAGAGGCAAGAGGAGTGCAGAAATAGGAATGAAAGGTGCAGGAAGAGGCAAGAGAGGTGTAGAAAGAGTGAATAGGAGTGCAGAAAGAGACAATAGAGGTGTAGAAAGAGAGGTGCAGAAAGAAGCAACAGAGTTGCAGAAAGAGGCAAGAGGAGTGCAGAAAGAGGAAAGATTGGTGCATAAACAGACAAGAGAGGTGTAGAAACAGGCAAGAGAGGTGCAGAATGATGCAAGAGAAGTGCAGAAAGAGGGTAGAGTGGTGTAGAAAGAGGCAAGAGGTGTGCTGAAAGAAGCAAGTGAGGTGCAGAAATAGGAAAGAGAGGTGCAGAAAGAGGCAAGAGAGATGCAGAAAGAGGGAAGAGGGGTACAGAAAGAGGCAGGAGGGATGCAGAAAGAAGCAAGAGAGGAACAGAAAGAATCAAGAGAAGTGCAGAATGAGAGAAGGGGAAAGAGAAAGAGGCAAGAGGGGTGCAAAAAGAAGCAAGAGAGGCACAGAACGAAACAAGAAAAGTGCAGAAAGAAGCAACAGAGGTGCAGAAAGAGGCTAGAGGGGTGCAGAAAGAGGCAAGAGAAGTGCTGAAAGAAGCAACAGAGGTGAAGAAAGAGGCAAAAGAAGTGCAGAAAGAGGCAAGAAAGGTACAGAAAGAGGCAAAAGAGGTGCAGAAAGAGGGAAGAAGGGTACAGAAAGAGGAGCAAGAGGATTGTAGAAAAAAGGAAGAGAGGTGCAAAAAGAAGCAACAGAGTTGCAGAAAGAGGCAAGAGAAGTACTGAAAGAGGAAAGATTGATGCAGAAAGAGGCAAGAGAGGTGCATAAAAAGGGAAGAGGTGAAGAAAGAGGCAGAGGTGTAGAAAGTAAGAGGTGCAGAAGCAGGGGTGCAGAAAGAAGCAAAAGAGGTACAGAAAGAAGCAAGAGAAGTGCAGAACGAAGCAACAGAGGTTTAGAAAGAGGCAAGAGGGATGCAGAAAGAGGCAAGAGAAGTGCTGAAAGAAGCAACAGAGGTGAAGAAAGAGGCAAGAGGAGTGCAGAAAGAGCCAAGAGAGGTGCAGAAAGAGGCAACAGAGGTGCAAAAAGAGGCATGAGGGGTGTAGAAAGAAGCAAGAGAGGAACAAAAAGAAGCAAGAGAAGTGCAGAAAGAAGCAACAGAGTTGCAGAAAGAGGTAACAGAAGTGCAGAAGGAGAGAAGAGGGGTACAGAAAGAGGCAAGAGGGGTGCAGAAAGAGGCAAGAGGGGTACAGAAAGAAGCAAGAGAAGTGAAGAAAGAAACAAGAGAAGTGCAGAAAGAAGCAACAGAGGTGCAGAAAGAGGCAAGAGAGGTACAGAAAGAGGCAATAGAGGTGCAGAAAGAGGGAAGACGGGTGCAGAAAGAGGCAAGAGGATTGTAAAAATAAGGAAGAGAGGTGCAGAAAGAAGCAACAGGGTTGCAGAAAGAGGTAAGAGAAGTGCAGAAATAGGAATGAAAGGTGCAGGAAGAGGCAAGAGAGGTGTAGAAAGAGTGAATAGGAGTGCAGAAAGAGACAATAGAGGTGTAGAAAGAGAGGTGCAGAAAGAAGCAACAGAGTTGCAGAAAGAGGCAAGAGGAGTGCAGAAAGAGGAAAGATTGGTGCAGAAACAGACAAGAGAGGTGTAGAAACAGGCAAGAGAGGTGCAGAATGATGCAAGAGAAGTGCAGAAAGAGGGTAGAGTGGTGTAGAAAGAGGCAAGAGGTGTGCTGAAAGAAGCAAGTGAGGTGCAGAAATAGGAAAGAGAGGTGCAGAAAGAGGCAAGAGAGATGCAGAAAGAGGGAAGAGGGGTACAGAAAGAGGCAGGAGGGATGCAGAAAGAAGCAAGAGCGGAACAGAAAGAATCAAGAGAAGTGCAGAATGAGAGAAGGGGAAAGAGAAAGAGGCAAGAGGGGTGCAAAAAGAAGCAAGAGAGGCACAGAACGAAACAAGAAAAGTGCAGAAAGAAGCAACAGAGGTGCAGAAAGAGGCTAGAGGGTGCAGAAAGAGGCAAGAGAAGTGCTGAAAGAAGCAACAGAGGTGAAGAAAGAGGCAAAAGAAGTGCAGAAAGAGGCAAGAAAGGTACAGAAAGAGGCAACAGAGGTGCAGAAAGAGGGAAGAGGGGTGCAGAAAGAGGGGCAAGAGGATTGTAGAAAAAAGGAAGAGAGGTGCAAAAAGAAGCAACAGAGTTGCAGAAAGAGGCAAGAGAAGTACAGAAAGAGGAAAGATTGATGCAGAAAGAGGCAAGAGAGGTGCATAAAAAGGGAAGACAGGTGCAGAAAGAGGCAGGAGGGGTGCAGAAAGAAGCAAAAGAGGTACAGAAAGAAGCAAGAGAAGTGCAAAAAGAAGCAACAGAGGTTTAGAAAGAGGCAAGAGGGATGCAGAAAGATGCAAGAGAAGTGCTGAAAGAAGCAACAGAGGTGAAGAAAGAGGCAAGAGAAGTGCAGAAAGAGCCAAGAGAGGTGCAGAAAGAAGCAAGAGGGGAACATAAAGAAGCAAGAGAAGTGCCGAAAGAAGCAACAGTTTTGTAGAACGAGGCCACAGAAGTGCAGAAGGAGAGAAGAGGGGTAGAGAAAGAGGCAAGAGGGATGCAGAAAGAAGCAAGAGAAGTGAAGAAAGAAACAAGAGAAGTGCAGAAAGAAGCAACAGAGGTGCAGAAAAAGGCATGCAGAAAGAGGCAAGAGAAGTGCTGAAAGAAGCAACGGAGGTGCAGAAAGAGGCAAGAGAAGTGCAGATAGAGGCAAGAGAGGTACAGAAAGAGGCAAGAGAGGTGCAGAAAGAGGGAAGAGGGGTGCAGAAAGAGGCAAGAGGATTGTAGAAAGAAGGAAGAGCGGAGCAGAAATAAACAACAGGATTGCAGAAAGAGGCAAGAGAATTGCAGAAATAGGAAAGAGAGGTACAGAAAGAGGCAAGAGAAGTGCTGAAAGAAGCAACAGAGGTGAAGAAAGAGGCAAGAGAAGTGCAGAAAGAGGCAAAATAGGTACAGAAAGAGGCAACAGAGGTGCAGAAAGAGGGAAGAAGGGTACAGAAAGAGGAGCAAGAGGATTGTAGAAAAAAGGATGCGAGGTGCAAAAAGAAGCAACAGAGTTGCAGAAAGAGGCAAGAGAAGTACTGAAAGAGGAAAGATTGATGCAGAAAGAGGCAAGAGAGGTGCAGAAAAAGGGAAGAGGGGTGAAGAAAGAGGCAGGAGGGGTGTAGAAAAAGGTAAGATGGGTGCAGAAATAGGCAGGAGGGTGCATAAAGAAGCAAAAGAGGTACAGAAAGAAGCAAGAAAAGTGCAGAACGAAGCAACAGAGTTTTAGAAAGAGGCAAGAGGGATGCAGAAAGAGGCAAGAGGAGTGCAGAAAGAGCCAAGAGAGGTGCAGAAAGAGGCAACAGAGGTGCAAAAAGAGGCATGAGGGGTGTAGAAAGAAGCAAGAGAGGAACAAAAAGAAGCAAGAGAAGTGCAGAAAGAAGCAACAGAGTTGCAGAAAGAGGTAACAGAAGTGCAGAAGGAGAGAAGAGGGGTACAGAAAGAGGCAAGAGGGGTGCAGAAAGAGGCAAGAGGGGTACAGAAATAGGAAAGCGAGGTGCAGAAAGAGGCAAGAGAGGTGCAGAAAGAGGCAAGAGAGGTGCAGAAAGAGGCAAGAGAGGTACAGAAAGAGGCAAGAGAGGTGCAGAAAGAGGGAAGAGGGGTGCAGAAAGAGGCAAGAGGATTGTAGAAAGAAGGAAGAGCGGAGCAGAAATAAACAACAGGATTGCAGAAAGAGGCAAGAGAATTGCAGAAATAGGAAAGAGAGGTACAGAAAGAGGCAAGAGAAGTGCTGAAAGAAGCAACAGAGGTGAAGAAAGAGGCAAAAGAAGTGCAGAAAGAGGCAAAAAGGTACAGAAAGAGGCAACAGAGGTGCAGAAAGAGGGAAGAAGGGTACAGAAAGAGGAGCAAGAGGATTGTAGAAAAAAGGATGCGAGGTGCAAAAAGAAGCAACAGAGTTGCAGAAAGAGGCAAGAGAAGTACTGAAAGAGGAAAGATTGATGCAGAAAGAGGCAAGAGAGGTGCAGAAAAAGGGAAGAGGGGTGAAGAAAGAGGCAGGAGGGGTGTAGAAAAAGGTAAGATGGGTGCAGAAATAGGCAGGAGGGTGCATAAAGAAGCAAAAGAGGTACAGAAAGAAGCAAGAAAAGTGCAGAACGAAGCAACAGAGGTTTAGAAAGAGGCAAGAGGGATGCAGAAAGAGGCAAGAGGAGTGCAGAAAGAGCCAAGAGAGGTGCAGAAAGAGGCAACAGAGGTGCAAAAAGAGGCATGAGGGTGTAGAAAGAAGCAAGAGAGGAACAAAAAGAAGCAAGAGAAGTGCAGAAAGAAGCAACAGAGTTGCAGAAAGAGGTAACAGAAGTGCAGAAGGAGAGAAGAGGGGTACAGAAAGAGGCAAGAGGGGTGCAGAAAGAGGCAAGAGGGGTACAGAAAGAAGCAAAGAGAGGTGAAGAAAGAAGCAAGAGAAGTGCAGAAAGAAGCAAGAGAGGTGCAGAAAGAGGCAAGAGAGGTACAGAAAGAGGCAATAGAGGTGCAGAAAGAGGGAAGACAGGTGCAGAAAGAGGCAAGAGGATTGTAAAAATAAGGAAGAGAGGTGCAGAAAGAAGCAACAGGGTTGCAGAAAGAGGTAAGAGAAGTGCAGAAATAGGAATGAAAGGTGCAGGAAGAGGCAAGAGAGGTGTAGAAAGAGTGAATAGGAGTGCAGAAAGAGACAATAGAGGTGTAGAAAGAGAGGTGCAGAAAGAAGCAACAGAGTTGCAGAAAGAGGCAAGAGGAGTGCAGAAAGAGGAAAGATTGGTGCAGAAACAGACAAGAGAGATGTAGAAACAGGCAAGAGAGGTGCAGAATGATACAAGAGAAGTGCAGAAAGAGGGTAGAGTGGTGTAGAAAGAGGCAAGAGGTGTGCTGAAAGAAGCAAGTGAGGTGCAGAAATAGGAAAGAGAGGTGCAGAAAGAGGCAAGAGAGATGCAGAAAGAGGGAAGGTACAGAAAGAGGCAGGAGGGATGCAGAAAGAAGCAAGAGCGGAACAGAAAGAATCAAGAGAAGTGCAGAATGAGAGAAGGGAAAGAGAAAGAGGCAAGAGGGGTGCAAAAAGAAGCAAGAGAGGCACAGAACGAAACAAGAAAAGTGCAGAAAGAAGCAACAGAGGTGCAGAAAGAGGCTAGAGGGGTGCAGAAAGAGGCAAGAGAAGTGCTGAAAGAAGCAACAGAGGTGAAGAAAGAGGCAAAAGAAGTGCAGAAAGAGGCAAGAAAGGTACAGAAAGAGGCAACAGAGGTGCAGAAAGAGGGAAGAGGGGTGCAGAAAGAGGGGCAAGAGGATTGTAGAAAAAAGGAAGAGAGGTGCAAAAAGAACCAACAGAGTTGCAGAAAGAGGCAAGAGAAGTACAGAAAGAGGAAAGATTGATGCAGAAAGAGGCAAGAGAGGTGCATAAAAAGGGAAGACAGGTGCAGAAAGAGGCAGGAGGGGTGCAGAAAGAAGCAAAAGAGGTACAGAAAGAAGCAAGAGAAGTGCAAAAAGAAGCAACAGAGGTTTAGAAAGAGGCAAGAGGGATGCAGAAAGAGGCAAGAGAAGTGCTGAAAGAAGCAACAGAGGTGAAGAAAGAGGCAAGAGGAGTGCAGAAAGAGCCAAGAGAGGTGCAGAAAGAGGCAACAGAGGTGCAAAAAGAGGCATGAGGGGTGTAGAAAGAAGCAAGAGAGGAACACAAAGAAGCAAGAGAAGTGTAGAAAGAAGCAACAGAGTTGCAGAAAGAGGTAACAGAAGTGCAGAAGGAGAGAAGAGGGGTACAGAAAGAGGCAAGAGGGGTGCAGAAAGAGGCAAGAGGGGTACAGAAAGAAGCAAGAGAAGTGAAGAAAGAAACAAGAGAAGTGCAGAAAGAAGCAACAGAGGTGCAGAAAGAGGCAAGAGAGGTACAGAAAGAGGCAATAGAGGTGCAGAAAGAGGGAAGACGGGTGCAGAAAGAGGCAAGAGGATTGTAAAAATAAGGAAGAGAGGTGCAGAAAGAAGCAACAGGGTTGCAGAAAGAGGTAAGAGAAGTGCAGAAATAGGAATGAAAGGTGCAGGAAGAGGCAAGAGAGGTGTAGAAAGAGTGAATAGGAGTGCAGAAAGAGACAATAGAGGTGTAGAAAGAGAGGTGCAGAAAGAAGCAACAGAGTTGCAGAAAGAGGCAAGAGGAGTGCAGAAAGAGGAAAGATTAGTGCAGAAACAGACAAGAGAGGTGTAGAAACAGGCAAGAGAGGTGCAGAATGATGCAAGAGAAGTGCAGAAAGAGGGTAGAGTGGGTGTAGAAAGAGGCAAGAGGGGTGCTGAAAGAAGCAAGTGAGGTGCAGAAATAGGAAAGAGAGGTGCAGAAAGAGGCAAGAGAGATGCAGAAAGAGGGAAGAGAGGTGCAGAAAGAGGCAAGAGAGGTACAGAAAGAGGCAATAGAGGTGCAGAAAGAGGGAAGACGGGTGCAGAAAGAGGCAAGAGGATTGTAAAAATAAGGAAGAGAGGTGCAGAAAGAAGCAACAGGGTTGCAGAAAGAGGTAAGAGAAGTGCAGAAATAGGAATGAAAGGTGCAGAAAGAGGCAAGAGAGGTGTAGAAAGAGTGAATAGGAGTGCAGAAAGAGACAATAGAGGTGTAGAAGAGAGAGGTGCAGAAAGAAGCAACAGAGTTGCAGAAAGAGGCAAGAGGAGTGCAGAAAGAGGAAAGATTGGTAGCAGAAACAGACAAGAGAGATGTAGAAACAGGCAAGAGAGGTGCAGAATGATGCAAGAGAAGTGCAGAAAGAGGGTAGAGTGGTGTAGAAAGAGGCAAGAGGTGATGCTGAAAGAAGCAAGTGAGGTGCAGAAATAGGAAAGAGAGGTGCAGAAAGAGGCAAGAGAGATGCAGAAAGAGGGAAGAGGGGTACAGAAAGAGGCAGGAGGGATGCAGAAAGAAGCAAGAGCGGAACAGAAAGAATCAAGAGAAGTGCAGAATGAGAGAAGGGGAAAGAGAAAGAGGCAAGAGGGGTGCAAAAAGAAGCAAGAGAGGCACAGAACGAAACAAGAAAAGTGCAGAAAGAAGCAACAGAGGTGCAGAAAGAGGCTAGAGGGGTGCAGAAAGAGGCAAGAGAAGTGCTGAAAGAAGCAACAGAGGTGAAGAAAGAGGCAAAAGAAGTGCAGAAAGAGGCAAGAAAGGTACAGAAAGAGGCAACAGAGGTGCAGAAAGAGGGAAGAGGGGTACAGAAAGAGGAGCAAGAGGATTGTAGAAAAAAGGAAGAGAGGTGCAAAAAGAACCAACAGAGTTGCAGAAAGAGGCAAGAGAAGTACAGAAAGAGGAAAGATTGATGCAGAAAGAGGCAAGAGAGGTGCAGATAAAGAAGGTGAAGAAAGAGGCAGGAGGTGCAGAAAGAGGCAGGAGGGGTGCAGAAAGAAGCAAAAGAGGTACAGAAAGAAGCAAGAGAAGTGCAAAAAGAAGCAACAGAGGTTTAGAAAGAGGCAAGAGGGATGCAGAAAGAGGCAAGAGAAGTGCTGAAAGAAGCAACAGAGGTGAAGAAAGAGGCAAGAGGAGTGCAGAAAGAGCCAAGAGAGGTGCAGAAAGAGGCAACAGAGGTGCAAAAAGAGGCATGAGGGGTGTAGAAAGAAGCAAGAGAGGAACACAAAGAAGCAAGAGAAGTGTAGAAAGAAGCAACAGAGTTGCAGAAAGAGGTAACAGAAGTGCAGAAGGAGAGAAGAGGGGTACAGAAAGAGGCAAGAGGGGTGCAGAAAGAGGCAAGAGGGGTACAGAAAGAAGCAAGAGAAGTGAAGAAAGAAACAAGAGAAGTGCAGAAAGAAGCAACAGAGGTGCAGAAAGAGGCAAGAGAGGTACAGAAAGAGGCAATAGAGGTGCAGAAAGAGGGAAGACGGGTGCAGAAAGAGGCAAGAGGATTGTAAAAATAAGGAAGAGAGGTGCAGAAAGAAGCAACAGGGTTGCAGAAAGAGGTAAGAGAAGTGCAGAAATAGGAATGAAAGGTGCAGGAAGAGGCAAGAGAGGTGTAGAAAGAGTGAATAGGAGTGCAGAAAGAGACAATAGAGGTGTAGAAAGAGAGGTGCAGAAAGAAGCAACAGAGTTGCAGAAAGAGGCAAGAGGAGTGCAGAAAGAGGAAAGATTGGTGCAGAAACAGACAAGAGAGGTGTAGAAACAGGCAAGAGAGGTGCAGAATGATGCAAGAGAAGTGCAGAAAGAGGGTAGAGTGGTGTAGAAAGAGGCAAGAGGTGTGCTGAAAGAAGCAAGTGAGGTGCAGAAATAGGAAAGAGAGGTGCAGAAAGAGGCAAGAGAGATGCAGAAAGAGGGAAGAGGGGTACAGAAAGAGGCAGGAGGGATGCAGAAAGAAGCAAGAGCGGAACAGAAAGAATCAAGAGAAGTGCAGAATGAGAGAAGGGGAAAGAGAAAGAGGCAAGAGGGGTGCAAAAAGAAGCAAGAGAGGCACAGAACAAAACAATAAAAGTGCTGAAAGAAGCAACAGAGATGAAGAAAGAGGCTAGAGAAGTGCAGAAAGAGGCAAGAGAAGTGCTGAAAGAAGCAACAGAGATGAAGAAAGAGGCAAAAGAAGTGCAGAAAGAGGCAAGAAAGGTACAGAAAGAGGCAACAGAGGTGCAGAAAGAGGGAAGAGGGTGCAGAAAGAGGGGCAAGAGGATTGTAGAAAAAGGAAGAGAGGTGTAAAAAGAAGCAACAGAGTTGCAGAAAGAGGCAAGAGAAGTACAGAAAGAGGAAAGATTGATGCAGAAAGAGGCAAGAGAGGTGCATAAAAAGGGAAGACAGGTGCAGAAAGAGGCAGGAGGGGTGCAGAAAGAAGCAAAAGAGGTACAGAAAGAAGCAAGAGAAGTGCAAAAAGAAGCAACAGAGGTTTAGAAAGAGGCAAGAGGGATGCAGAAAGATGCAAGAGAAGTGCTGAAAGAAGCAACAGAGGTGAAGAAAGAGGCGAGAGAAGTGCAGAAAGAGCCAAGAGAGGTAGAGAAAGAGGCAAGAGGGATGCATAAAGAAGCAAGAGAAGTGAAGAAAGAAACAAGAGAAGTGCAGAAAGAAGCAATAGAGGTGCAGAAAAAGGCATTCAGAAAGAGGCTAGAGAAGTGCTGAAACAAGCAACGGAGGTGCAGAAAGAGGCAAGAGAAGTGCAGATAGAGGCAAGAGAGGTACAGAAAGAGGCAAGAGAGGTGCAGAAAGAGGGAAGAGGGGTGCAGAAAGAGGCAAGAGGATTGTAGAAAGAAGGAAGAGCGGTGCAGAAATAAACAACAGGATTGCAGAAAGAGGCAAGAGAATTGCAGAAATAGGAAAGAGAGGTACAGAAAGAGGCAAGAGAAGTGCTGAAAGAAGCAACAGAGGTGAAGAAAGAGGCAAAAGAAGTGCAGAAAGAGGCAAAAAGGTACAGAAAGAGGCAACAGAGGTGCAGAAAGAGGGAAGAAGGGTACAGAAAGAGGAGCAAGAGGATTGTAGAAAAAAGGATGCGAGGTGCAAAAAGAAGCAACAGAGTTGCAGAAAGAGGCAAGAGAAGTACTGAAAGAGGAAAGATTGATGCAGAAAGAGGCAAGAGAGGTGCAGAAAAAGGGAAGAGGGGTGAAGAAAGAGGCAGGAGGGGTGTAGAAAAAGGTAAGAGGGGTGCAGAAATAGGCAGGAGGGTGCATAAAGAAGCAAAAGAGGTACAGAAAGAAGCAAGAAAAGTGCAGAACGAAGCAACAGAGGTTTAGAAAGAGGCAAGAGGGATGCAGAAAGAGGCAAGAGAAGTGCTGAAAGAAGCAACAGAGGTGAAGAAAGAGGCAAGAGGAGTGCAGAAAGAGCCAAGAGAGGTGCAGAAAGAGGCAACAGAGGTGCAAAAAGAGGCATGAGGGGTGTAGAAAGAAGCAAGAGAGGAACAAAAAGAAGCAAGAAAAGTGCAGAAAGAAGCAACAGAGTTGCAGAAAGAGGTAACAGAAGTGCAGAAGGAGAGAAGAGGGGTACAGAAAGAGGCAAGAGGGGTGCAGAAAGAGGCAAGAGGGATACAGAAATAGGAAAGCGAGGTGCAGAAAGAGGCCAAAGAGGTGCAGAAAGAGGGAAGAGAAGTGCAGAAAGAACCAACAGAGGTGCAGAAAGAGGCAAGAGGGATGCAGAAAGAGACATGAATGTGCAGAAAGAAGCAAGAGAGGAACATAAAGAAGCAAGAGAAGTGCCGAAAGAAGCAACAGTTTTGTAGAACGAGGCCACAGAAGTGCAGAAGGAGAGAAGAGGGGTAGAGAAAGAGGCAAGAGGGATGCAGAAAGAAGCAAGAAAAGTGAAAAAAGAAACAAGAGAAGTGCAGAAAGAAGCAACAGAGGTGCAGAAAAAGGCATGCAGAAAGAGGCAAGAGAAGTGCTGAAAGAAGCAACGGACGTGCAGAAAGAGGCAAGAGAAGTGCAGATAGAGGCAAGAGAGGTACAGAAAGAGGCAAGAGAGGTGCAGAAAGAGGGAAGAGGGGTGCAGAAAGAGGCAAGAGGATTGTAGAAAGAAGGAAGAGCGGTGCAGAAATAAACAACAGGATTGCAGAAAGAGGCAAGAGAATTGCAGAAATAGGAAAGAGAGGTACAGAAAGAGGCAAGAGAAGTGCTGAAAGAAGCAACAGAGGTGAAGAAAGAGGCAAAAGAAGTGCAGAAAGAGGCAAAAAGGTACAGAAAGAGGCAACAGAGGTGCAGAAAGAGGGAAGAAGGGTACAGAAAGAGGAGCAAGAGGATTGTAGAAAAAAGGATGCGAGGTGAAAAAGAAGCAACAGAGTTGCAGAAAGAGGCAAGAGAAGTACTGAAAGAGGAAAGATTGATGCAGAAAGAGGCAAGAGAGGTGCAGAAAAAGGGAAGAGGGGTGAAGAAAGAGGCAGGAGGGGTGTAGAAAAAGGTAAGAGGGGTGCAGAAATAGGCAGGAGGGTGCATAAAGAAGCAAAAGAGGTACAGAAAGAAGCAAGAAAAGTGCAGAACGAAGCAACAGAGGTTTAGAAAGAGGCAAGAGGGATGCAGAAAGAGGCAAGAGAAGTGCTGAAAGAAGCAACAGAGGTGAAGAAAGAGGCAAGAGGAGTGCAGAAAGAGCCAAGAGAGGTGCAGAAAGAGGCAACAGAGGTGCAAAAAGAGGCATGAGGGGTGTAGAAAGAAGCAAGAGAGGAACAAAAAGAAGCAAGAGAAGTGTAGAAAGAAGCAACAGAGTTGCAGAAAGAGGTAACAGAAGTGCAGAAGGAGAGAAGAGGGGTACAGAAAGAGGCAAGAGGGGTGCAGAAAGAGGCAAGAGGGGTACAGAAAGAAGCAAGAGAAGTGAAGAAAGAAACAAGAGAAGTGCAGAAAGAAGCAACAGAGGTGCAGAAAGAGGCAAGAGAGGTACAGAAAGAGGCAATAGAGGTGCAGAAAGAGGGAAGACGGGTGCAGAAAGAGGCAAGAGGATTGTAAAAATAAGGAAGAGAGGTGCAGAAAGAAGCAACAGGGTTGCAGAAAGAGGTAAGAGAAGTGCAGAAATAGGAATGAAAGGTGCAGGAAGAGGCAAGAGAGGTGTAGAAAGAGTGAATAGGAGTGCAGAAAGAGACAATAGAGGTGTAGAAAGAGAGGTGCAGAAAGAAGCAACAGAGTTGCAGAAAGAGGCAAGAGGAGTGCAGAAAGAGGAAAGATTGGTGCAGAAACAGACAAGAGAGGTGTAGAAACAGGCAAGAGAGGTGCAGAATGATGCAAGAGAAGTGCAGAAAGAGGGTAGAGTGATGTAGAAAGAGGCAAGAGGTGTGCTGAAATAAGCAAGTGAGGTGCAGAAATAGGAAAGAGAGGTGCAGAAAGAGGCAAGAGAGATGCAGAAAGAGGGAAGAGGGGTACAGAAAGAGGCAGGAGGGATGCAGAAAGAAGCAAGAGCGGAACAGAAAGAATCAAGAGAAGTGCAGAATGAGAGAAGGGGAAAGAGAAAGAGGCAAGAGGGGTGCAAAAAGAAGCAAGAGAGGCACAGAACGAAACAAGAAAAGTGCAGAAAGAAGCAACAGAGGTGCAGAAAGAGGCTAGAGGGGTGCAGAAAGAGGCAAGAGAAGTGCTGAAAGAAGCAACAGAGGTGAAGAAAGAGGCTAGAGAAGTGCAGAAAGAGGCAAGAAAGGTGCAGAAAGAGGCAACAGAGATGCAGAAAAAGGGAAGAGGGGTGCGGAAAGAGGCAAGAGGATTGTAGAAAGAAGGAAGAGAGGTGCAAAAAGAACCAACAGAGTTGCAGAAAGAGGCAAGAGAAGTACAGAAAGAGGAAAGATTGATGCAGAAAGAGGCAAGAGAGGTGCATAAAAAGGGAAGACAGGTGCAGAAAGAGGCAGAAGGGGTGCAGAAAGAAGCAAAAGAGGTACAGAAAGAAGCAAGAGAAGTGCAAAAAGAAGCAACAGAGGTTTAGAAAGAGGCAAGAGAAGTGCAGAAAGAGCCAAGAGAGGTGCAGAAAGAAGCAAGAGGGGAACATAAAGAAGAAAGAGAAGTGCCGAAAGAAGCAACAGTTTTGTAGAACGAGGCCACAGAAGTGCAGAAGGAGAGAAGAGGGGTAGAGAAAGAGGCAAGAGGGATGCAGAAAGAAGCAAGAGAAGTGAAGAAAGAAACAAAAGAAGTGCAGAAAGAAGCAACAGAGGTGCAGAAAAAGGCATTCAGAAAGAGGGGTGCAGAAATAGGCAGGAGGGTGCATAAAGAAGCAAAAGAGGTACAGAAAGAAGCAAGAAAAGTGCAGAACGAAGCAACAGAGGTTTAGAAAGAGGCAAGAGGGATGCAGAAAGAGGCAAGAGAAGTGCTGAAAGAAGCAACAGAGGTGAAGAAAGAGGCAAGAGGAGTGCAGAAAGAGCCAAGAGAGGTGCAGAAAGAGGCAACAGAGGTGCAAAAAGAGGCATGAGGGGTGTAGAAAGAAGCAAGAGAGGAACAAAAAGAAGCAAGAGAAGTGTAGAAAGAAGCAACAGAGTTGCAGAAAGAGGTAACAGAAGTGCAGAAGGAGAGAAGAGGGGTACAGAAAGAGGCAAGAGGGGTGCAGAAAGAGGCAAGAGGGGTACAGAAAGAAGCAAGAGAAGTGAAGAAAGAAACAAGAGAAGTGCAGAAAGAAGCAACAGAGGTGCAGAAAGAGGCAAGAGAGGTACAGAAAGAGGCAATAGAGGTGCAGAAAGAGGGAAGACGGGTGCAGAAAGAGGCAAGAGGATTGTAAAAATAAGGAAGAGAGGTGCAGAAAGAAGCAACAGGGTTGCAGAAAGAGGTAAGAGAAGTGCAGAAATAGGAATGAAAGGTGCAGGAAGAGGCAAGAGAGGTGTAGAAAGAGTGAATAGGAGTGCAGAAAGAGACAATAGAGGTGTAGAAAGAGAGGTGCAGAAAGAAGCAACAGAGTTGCAGAAAGAGGCAAGAGGAGTGCAGAAAGAGGAAAGATTGGTGCAGAAACAGACAAGAGAGGTGTAGAAACAGGCAAGAGAGGTGCAGAATGATGCAAGAGAAGTGCAGAAAGAGGGTAGAGTGGTGTAGAAAGAGGCAAGAGGTGTGCTGAAAGAAGCAAGTGAGGTGCAGAAATAGGAAAGAGAGGTGCAGAAAGAGGCAAGAGAGATGCAGAAAGAGGAAAGAGGGGTACAGAAAGAGGCAGGAGGGATGCAGAAAGAAGCAAGAGCGGAACAGAAAGAATCAAGAGAAGTGCAGAATGAGAGAAGGGGAAGAGAAAGAGGCAAGAGGGGTGCAAAAAGAAGCAAGAGAGGCACAGAACGAAACAAGAAAAGTGCAGAAAGAAGCAACAGAGGTGCAGAAAGAGGCTAGAGGGGTGCAGAAAGAGGCAAGAGAAGTGCTGAAAGAAGCAACAGAGGTGAAGAAAGAGGCAAAAGAAGTGCAGAAAGAGGCAAGAAAGGTACAGAAAGAGGCAACAGAGGTGCAGAAAGAGGGAAGAGGGGTGCAGAAAGAGGGGCAAGAGGATTGTAGAAAAAAGGAAGAGAGGTGCAAAAAGAAGCAACAGAGTTGCAGAAAGAGGCAAGAGAAGTACAGAAAGAGGAAAGATTGATGCAGAAAGAGGCAAGAGAGGTGCATAAAAAGGGAAGACAGGTGCAGAAAGAGGCAGGAGGGGTGCAGAAAGAAGCAAAAGAGGTACAGAAAGAAGCAAGAGAAGTGCAAAAAGAAGCAACAGAGGTTTAGAAAGAGGCAAGAGGGATGCAGAAAGATGCAAGAGAAGTGCTGAAAGAAGCAACAGAGGTGAAGAAAGAGGCAAGATAAGTGCAGAAAGAGCCAAGAAAGATGCAGAAAGAAGCAAGAGGGGAACATAAAGAAGCAAGAGAAGTGTCGAAAGAAGCAATAGTTTTGTAGAACGAGGCCACAGAAGTGCAGAAGGAGAGAAGAGGGGTAGAGAAAGAGGCAAGAGGGATGCAGAAAGAAGCAAGAGAAGTGAAGAAAGAAACAAGAGAAGTGCAGAAAGAAGCAACAGAGGTGCAGAAAAAGGCATGCAGAAAGAGGCAAGAGAAGTGCTGAAAGAAGCAATGGAGGTGCAGAAAGAGGCAAGAGAAGTGCAGATAGAGGCAAGAGAGGTACAGAAAGAGGCAAGAGAGGTGCAGAAAGAGGGAAGAGAAGTACTGAAAGAGGAAAGATTGATGCAGAAAGAGGCAAGAGAGGTGCAGAAAAAGTGAAGAGGGGTGAAGAAAGAGGCAGGAGGGGTGTAGAAAAAGGTAAGATGGGTGCAGAAATAGGCAGGAGGGTGCATAAAGAAGCAAAAGAGGTACAGAAAGAAGCAAGAAAAGTGCAGAACGAAGCAACAGAGGTTTAGAAAGAGGCAAGAGGGATGCAGAAAGAGGCAAGAGAAGTGCTGAAAGAAGCAACAGAGATGAAGAAAGAGGCAAGAGGAGTGCAGAAAGAGCCAAGAGAGGTGCAGAAAGAGGCAACAGAGGTGCAAAAAGAGGCATGAGGGGTGTAGAAAGAAGCAAGAGAGGAACAAAAAGAAGCAAGAGAAGTGCAGAAAGAAGCAACAGAGCTGCAGAAAGAGGTAACAGAAGTGCAGAAGGAGAGAAGAGGGGTACAGAAAGAGGCAAGAGGGGTGCAGAAAGAAGCAAGAGGGGTACAGAAATAGGAAAGCGAGGTGCAGAAAGAGGCAAGAGAGGTGCAGAAAGATGGAAGAGAAGTGCAGAAAGAACCAACAGAGGTGCAGAAAGAGGCAAGAGGGATGCAGAAAGAGACATGAAAGTGCAGAAAGAAGCAAGAGAGGAACATAAAGAAGCAAGAGAAGTGCCGAAAGAAGCAACAGTTTTGTAGAACGAGGCCACAGAAGTGCAGAAGGAGAGAAGAGGGGTAGAGAAAGAGGCAAGAGGGATGCAGAAAGAAGCAAGAGAAGTGAAGAAAGAAACAAGAGAAGTGCAGAAAGAAGCAACAGAGGTGCAGAAAAAGGCATGCAGAAAGAGGCAAGAGAAGTGCTGAAAGAAGCAACGGAGGTACAGAAAGAGGCAAGAGAGGTGCAGAAAGAGGGAAGAGGGGTGCAGAAAGAGGCAAGAGGATTGTAGAAAGAAGGAAGAGCGGTGCAGAAATAAACAACAGGATTGCAGAAAGAGGCAAGAGAATTGCAGAAATAGGAAAGAGAGGTACAGAAAGAGGCAAGAGAAGTGCTGAAAGAAGCAACAGAGGTGAAGAAAGAGGCAAAAGAAGTGCAGAAAGAGGCAAAAAGGTACAGAAAGAGGCAACAGAGGTGCAGAAAGAGGGAAGAAGGGTACAGAAAGAGGAGCAAGAGGATTGTAGAAAAAAGGATGCGAGGTGTAGAAAGAAGCAACAGAGTTGCAGAAAGAGGCAAGAGAAGTACTGAAAGAGGAAAGATTGATGCAGAAAGAGGCAAGAGAGGTGCAGAAAGAGGGAAGAGGGGTGAAGAAAGAGGCAAGAGAGGTGTAGAAAAGGTAAGAGGGTGCAGAAAGAGGCAGGAGGGTGCATAAAGAAGCAAAAGAGGTACAGAAAGAAGCAAGAAAAGTGCAGAACGAAGCAACAGAGGTTTAGAAAGAGGCAAGAGGGATGCAGAAAGAGGCAAGAGAAGTGCTGAAAGAAGCAACAGAGGTGAAGAAAGAGTCAAGAGGAGTGCAGAAAGAGCCAAGAGAGGTGCAGAAAGAGGCAACAGAGGTGCAAAAAGAGGCATGAGGGGTGTAGAAAGAAGCAAGAGAGGAACAAAAAGAATCAAGAGAAGTGCAGAAAGAACCAACAGAGGTGCAGAAAGAGGCAAGAGGGATGCAGAAAGAGACATGAAAGTGCAGAAAGAAGCAAGAGAGGAACATAAAGAAGCAAGAGAAGTGCGAAAGAAGCAACAGTTTTGTAGAACGAGGCCACAGAAGTGCAGAAGGAGAGAAGAGGGTAGAGAAAGAGGCAAGAGGGATGCAGAAAGAAGCAAGAGAAGTGAAGAAAGAAACAAGAGAAGTGCAGAAAGAAGCAACAGAGGTGCAGAAAAAGGCATGCAGAAAGAGGCAAGAGAAGTGCTGAAAGAAGCAACGGAGGTACAGAAAGAGGCAAGAGAGGTGCAGAAAAAGGGAAGAGGGGTGCAGAAAGAGGCAAGAGGATTGTAGAAAGAAGGAAGAGCGGTGCAGAAATAAACAACAGGATTGCAGAAAGAGGCAAGAGAATTGCAGAAATAGGAAAGAGAGGTACAGAAAGAGGCAAGAGAAGTGCTGAAAGAAGCAACAGAGGTGAAGAAAGAGGCAAAAGAAGTGCAGAAAGAGGCAAGAAAGGTACAGAAAGAGGCAACAGAGGTGCAGAAAGAGGGAAGAAGGGTACAGAAAGAGGAGCAAGAGGATTGTAGAAAAAAGGATGAGAGGTGCAAAAAGAAGCAACAGAGTTGCAGAAAGAGGCAAGAGAAGTACAGAAAGAGGAAAGATTGATGCAGAAAGAGGCAAGAGAGGTGCAGAAAAGGGAAGAGGGGTGAAGAAAGAGGCAGGAGGGTGCAGAAAAGGTAAGAGGGGTGCAGAAATAGGCAGGAGGTGCAGAAAGAAGCAAAAGAGGTACAGAAAGAAGCAAGAAAAGTGCAGAAAGAAGCAACAGAGGTTTAGAAAGAGGCAAGAGGGATGCAGAAAGATGCAAGAGAAGTGCTGAAAGAAGCAACAGAGGTGAAGAAAGAGGCAAGAGAAGTGCAGAAAGAGCCAAGAGAGGTGCAGAAAGAGGCAAAAGAAGTACAGAAAGAGGCAAGAAAGGTGTAGAAAGAAGCAAGAGAGTTGAAGAACAAGAATCAAGAGAAGTGCAGAAAGAGAGCAAGAGAGTTAGCAGAAAGAGGCAAGAGGAGTGCAGAAAGAGAGCAAGAGAAGTGCAGAAAGAGGGAGAGTGTGTAGAAAGAGGCAAGAGGTGCTGAAAGAAGCAAGCAGAGGTGCAGAAAGGAAAGAGCAGGTGCAGAAAGAGGCAAGAGAGAGTGCAGAAAGAAGCAAGAGGGGTACAGAAAGAGGCAAGAGAGGATGCAGAAAGAAGCAAGAGAGGTACAGAAAGAAGCAAGAGAAGTGCAGAATGAGAGAAGAGGGAAGCAGAAAGAGGCAAGAGGATTGTAGAAAGAAGCAAGAGAGGCACAGAAATAAACAAGAGAAGTGCAGAAAGAAGCAAGAGAGGTGCAGAAAGAGGCTAGAGAGGTACAGAAAGAGGCAAGAGAAGTGCTGAAAGAAGCAACAGAGGTGAAGAAAGAGGCAAAAGAAGTGCAGAAAGAGGCAAGAAAGGTACAGAAAGAGGCAACAGAGGTGCAGAAAGAGGGAAGAGGGGTACAGAAAGAGGAGCAAGAGGATTGTAGAAAAAAGGAAGAGAGGTGCAAAAAGAACCAACAGAGTTGCAGAAAGAGGCAAGAGAAGTACTGAAAGAGGAAAGATTGATGCAGAAAGAGGCAAGAGAGGTGCAGTAAAAAGGGAAGAGCAGGTGCAGAAAGAGGCAGGAGGGGTGCAGAAAGAAGCAAAAGAGGTACAGAAAGAAGCAAGAAAAGTGCAGAACGAAGCAACAGAGGTTTAGAAAGAGGCAAGAGGGATGCAGAAAGAGGCAAGAGAAGTGCTGAAAGAAGCAACAGAGGTGAAGAAAGAGGCAAGAGGAGTGCAGAAAGAGCCAAGAGAGGTGCAGAAAGAGGCAACAGAGGTGCAAAAAGAGGCATGAGGGGTGTAGAAAGTAAGCAAGAGAGGAACAAAAAGAAGCAAGAGAAGTGCAGAAAGAAGCAACAGAGTTGCAGAAAGAGGTAACAGAAGTGCAGAAGGAGAGAAGAGGGGTACAGAAAGAGGCAAGAGGGGTGCAGAAAGAGGCAAGAGGGGTACAGAAAGAAGCAAGAGAAGTGAAGAAAGAAACAAGAGAAGTGCAGAAAGAAGCAACAGAGGTGCAGAAAGAGGCAAGAGAGGTACAGAAAGAGGCAATAGAGGTGCAGAAAGAGGGAAGACGGGTGCAGAAAGAGGCAAGAGGATTGTATAAATAAGGAAGAGAGGTGCAGAAAGAAGCAACAGGGTTGCAGAAAGAGGTAAGAGAAGTGCAGAAATAGGAATGAAAGGTGCAGGAAGAGGCAAGAGAGGTGTAGAAAGAGTGAATAGGAGTGCAGAAAGAGACAATAGAGGTGTAGAAAGAGAGGTGCAGAAAGAAGCAACAGAGTTGCAGAAAGAGGCAAGAGGAGTGCAGAAAGAGGAAAGATTGGTGCAGAAACAGACAAGAGAGGTGTAGAAACAGGCAAGAGAGGTGCAGAATGATGCAAGAGAAGTGCAGAAAGAGGGTAGAGTGGTGTAGAAAGAGGCAAGAGGTGTGCTGAAAGAAGCAAGTGAGGTGCAGAAATAGGAAAGAGAGGTGCAGAAAGAGGCAAGAGAGATGCAGAAAGAGGGAAGAGGGGTACAGAAAGAGGCAGGAGGGATGCAGAAAGAAGCAAGAGCGGAACAGAAAGAATCAAGAGAAGTGCAGAATGAGAGAAGGGGAAAGAGAAAGAGGCAAGAGGGGTGCAAAAAGAAGCAAGAGAGGCACAGAACGAAACAAGAAAAGTGCAGAAAGAAGCAACAGAGGTGCAGAAAGAGGCTAGAGGGGTGCAGAAAGAGGCAAGAGAAGTGCTGAAAGAAGCAACAGAGGTGAAGAAAGAGGCAAAAGAAGTGCAGAAAGAGGCAAGAAAGGTACAGAAAGAGGCAACAGAGGTGCAGAAAGAGGGAAGAGGGGTGCAGAAAGAGGGGCAAGAGGATTGTAGAAAAAAGGAAGAGAGGTGCAAAAAGAAGCAACAGAGTTGCAGAAAGAGGCAAGAGAAGTACAGAAAGAGGAAAGATTGATGCAGAAAGAGGCAAGAGAGGTGCATAAAAAGGGAAGACAGGTGCAGAAAGAGGCAGGAGGGGTGCAGAAAGAAGCAAAAGAGGTACAGAAAGAAGCAAGAGAAGTGCAAAAAGAAGCAACAGAGGTTTAGAAAGAGGCAAGAGGGATGCAGAAAGATGCAAGAGAAGTGCTGAAAGAAGCAACAGAGGTGAAGAAAGAGGCAAGAGAAGTGCAGAAAGAGCCAAGAGAGGTGCAGAAAGAAGCAAGAGGGGAACATAAAGAAGCAAGAGAAGTGCCGAAAGAAGCAACAGTTTTGTAGAACGAGGCCACAGAAGTGCAGAAGGAGAGAAGAGGGGTAGAGAAAGAGGCAAGAGGGATGCAGAAAGAAGCAAGAGAAGTGCAGAAAGAAGCAAGAGAAGTGCAGAAAGAAGCAAGAGGCAGAAAGATGCAGAAAGAGGCAAGAGAGGTGCTGAAAGAAGCAACGGAGGTGCAGAAAGAGGCAAGAGAAGTGCAGATAGAGGCAAGAGGATTGTAGAAAGAAGGAAGAGCGGAGCAGAAATAAACAACAGGATTGCAGAAAGAGGCAAGAGAATTGCAGAAATAGGAAAGAGAGGTACAGAAAGAGGCAAGAGAAGTGCTGAAAGAAGCAACAGAGGTGAAGAAAGAGGCAAAAGAAGTGCAGAAAGAGGCAAAAAGGTACAGAAAGAGGCAACAGAGGTGCAGAAAGAGGAAAGAAGGGTACAGAAAGAGGAGCAAGAGGATTGTAGAAAAAAGGATGCGAGGTGTAAAAAGAAGCAACAGAGTTGCAGAAAGAGGCAAGAGAAGTACTGAAAGAGGAAAGATTGATGCAGAAAGAGGCAAGAGAGGTGCAGAAAAAGGGAAGAGGGGTGAAGAAAGAGGCAGGAGGGGTGTAGAAAAAGGTAAGATGGGTGCAGAAATAGGCAGGAGGGTGCATAAAGAAGCAAAAGAGGTACAGAAAGAAGCAAGAAAAGTGCAGAACGAAGCAACAGAGGTTTAGAAAGAGGCAAGAGGGTTGCAGAAAGAGGCAAGAGAAGTGCTGAAAGAAGCAACAGAGGTGAAGAAAGAGGCAAGAGGAGTGCAGAAAGAGCCTAGAGAGGTGCAGAAAGAGGCAACAGAGGTGCAAAAAGAGGCATGAGGGGTGTAGAAAGAAGCAAGAGAGGAACAAAAAGAAGCAAGAGAAGTGCAGAAAGAAGCAACAGAGTTGCAGAAAGAGGTAACAGAAGTGCAGAAGGAGAGAAGAGGGGTACAGAAAGAGGCAAGAGGGGTGCAGAAAGAGGCAAGAGGGGTACAGAAATAGGAAAGCGAGGTGCAGAAAGAGGCAAGAGAGGTGCAGAAAGAGGGAAGAGAAGTGCAGAAAGAACCAACAGAGGTGCAGAAAGAGGCAAGAGGGATGCAGAAAGAGACATGAAAGTGCAGAAAGAAGCAAGAGAGGAACATAAAGAAGCAAGAGAAGTGCCGAAAGAAGCAACAGTTTTGTAGAACGAGGCCACAGAAGTGCAGAAGGAGAGAAGAGGGGTAGAGAAAGAGGCAAGAGGGATGCAGAAAGAAGCAAGAGAAGTGAAGAAAGAAACAAGAGAAGTGCAGAAAGAAGCAACAGAGGTGCAGAAAAAGGCATGCAGAAAGAGGCAAGAGAAGTGCTGAAAGAAGCAATGGAGGTGCAGAAAGAGGCAAGAGAAGTGCAGATAGAGGCAAGAGAGGTACAGAAAGAGGCAAGAGAGGTGCAGAAAGAGGGAAGAGGGGTGCAGAAAGAGGCAAGAGGATTGTAGAAAGAAGGAAGAGCGGTGCAGAAATAAACAACAGGATTGCAGAAAGAGGCAAGAGAATTGCAGAAATAGGAAAGAGAGGTACAGAAAGAGGCAAGAGAAGTGCTGAAAGAAGCAACAGAGGTGAAGAAAGAGGCAAAAGAAGTGCAGAAAGAGGCAAAAAGGTACAGAAAGAGGCAACAGAGGTGCAGAAAGAGGGAAGAAGGGTACAGAAAGAGGAGCAAGAGGATTGTAGAAAAAAGGATGCGAGGTGCAAAAAGAAGCAACAGAGTTGCAGAAAGAGGCAAGAGAAGTACTGAAAGAGGAAAGATTGATGCAGAAAGAGGCAAGAGAGGTGCAGAAAAAGGGAAGAGGGGTGAAGAAAGAGGCAGGAGGGGTGTAGAAAAGGTAAGAGGGGTGCAGAAATAGGCAGGAGGGTGCATAAAGAAGCAAAAGAGGTACAGAAAGAAGCAAGAAAAGTGCAGAACGAAGCAACAGAGGTTTAGAAAGAGGCAAGAGGGATGCAGAAAGAGGCAAGAGAAGTGCTGAAAGAAGCAACAGAGGTGAAGAAAGAGGCAAGAGGAGTGCAGAAAGAGCCAAGAGAGGTGCAGAAAGAGGCAACAGAGGTGCAAAAAGAGGCATGAGGGGTGTAGAAAGAAGCAAGAGAGGAACAAAAAGAAGCAAGAGAAGTGTAGAAAGAAGCAACAGAGTTGCAGAAAGAGGTAACAGAAGTGCAGAAGGAGAGAAGAGGGGTACAGAAAGAGGCAAGAGGGGTGCAGAAAGAGGCAAGAGGGGTACAGAAAGAAGCAAGAGAAGTGAAGAAAGAAACAAGAGAAGTGCAGAAAGAAGCAACAGAGGTGCAGAAAGAGGCAAGAGAGGTACAGAAAGAGGCAATAGAGGTGCAGAAAGAGGGAAGACGGGTGCAGAAAGAGGCAAGAGGATTGTAAAAATAAGGAAGAGAGGTGCAGAAAGAAGCAACAGGGTTGCAGAAAGAGGTAAGAGAAGTGCAGAAATAGGAATGAAAGGTGCAGGAAGAGGCAAGAGAGGTGTAGAAAGAGTGAATAGGAGTGCAGAAAGAGACAATAGAGGTGTAGAAAGAGAGGTGTAGAAAGAAGCAACAGAGTTGCAGAAAGAGGCAAGAGGAGTGCAGAAAGAGGAAAGATTGGTGCAGAAACAGACAAGAGAGGTGTAGAAACAGGCAAGAGAGGTGCAGAATGATGCAAGAGAAGTGCAGAAAGAGGGTAGAGTGGTGTAGAAAGAGGCAAGAGGTGTGCTGAAAGAAGCAAGTGAGGTGCAGAAATAGGAAAGAGAGGTGCAGAAAGAGGCAAGAGAGATGCAGAAAGAGGGAAGAGGGGTACAGAAAGAGGCAGGAGGGATGCAGAAAGAAGCAAGAGCGGAACAGAAAGAATCAAGAGAAGTGCAGAATGAGAGAAGGGGAAAGAGAAAGAGGCAAGAGGGGTGCAAAAAGAAGCAAGAGAGGCACAGAACGAAACAAGAAAAGTGCAGAAAGAAGCAACAGAGGTGCAGAAAGAGGCTAGAGGGGTGCAGAAAGAGGCAAGAGAAGTGCTGAAAGAAGCAACAGAGGTGAAGAAAGAGGCAAAAGAAGTGCAGAAAGAGGCAAGAAAGGTACAGAAAGAGGCAACAGAGGTGCAGAAAGAGGGAAGAGGGGTGCAGAAAGAGGGGCAAGAGGATTGTAGAAAAAGGAAGAGAGGTGTAAAAAGAAGCAACAGAGTTGCAGAAAGAGGCAAGAGAAGTACAGAAAGAGGAAAGATTGATGCAGAAAGAGGCAAGAGAGGTGCATAAAAAGGGAAGACAGGTGCAGAAAGAGGCAGGAGGGGTGCAGAAAGAAGCAAAAGAGGTACAGAAAGAAGCAAGAGAAGTGCAAAAAGAAGCAACAGAGGTTTAGAAAGAGGCAAGAGGGATGCAGAAAGATGCAAGAGAAGTGCTGAAAGAAGCAACAGAGGTGAAGAAAGAGGCAAGAGAAGTGCAGAAAGAGCCAAGAGAGGTGCAGAAAGAAGCAAGAGGGGAACATAAAGAAGCAAGAGAAGTGCCGAAAGAAGCAACAGTTTTGTAGAACGAGGCCACAGAAGTGCAGAAGGAGAGAAGAGGGGTAGAGAAAGAGGCAAGAGGGATGCAGAAAGAAGCAAGAGAAGTGAAGAAAGAAACAAGAGAAGTGCAGAAAGAAGCAACAGAGGTGCAGAAAAAGGCATGCAGAAAGAGGCAAGAGAAGTGCTGAAAGAAGCAACGGAGGTGCAGAAAGAGGCAAGAGAAGTGCAGACAGAGGCAAGAGGATTGTAGAAAGAAGGAAGAGCAGAGCAGAAATAAACAACAGGATTGCAGAAAGAGGCAAGAGAATTGCAGAAATAGGAAAGAGAGGTACAGAAAGAGGCAAGAGAAGTGCTGAAAGAAGCAACAGAGGTGAAGAAAGACGCAAGAGGAGTGTAGAAAGAGCCAAGAGAGGTGCAGAAAGAGGCAACAGAGCTGCAAAAAGAGGCATGAGGGGTGTAGAAAGAAGCAAGAGAGGAACAAAAAGAAGCAAGAGAAGTGCAGAAAGAAGCAACAGAGTTGCAGAAAGAGGTAACAGAAGTGCAGAAGGAGAGAAGAGGGGTACAGAAAGAGGCAAGAGGGGTGCAGAAAGAGGCAAGAGGGTTACAGAAATAGGAAAGCGAGGTGCAGAAAGAGGCAAGAGAGGTGCAGAAAGAGGGAAGAGAAGTGCAGAAAGAACCAACAGAGGTGCAGAAAGAGGCAAGAGGGATGCAGAAAGAGACATGAAAGTGCAGAACGAAGCAAGAGAGGAACATAAAGAAGCAAGAGAAGTGCCGAAAGAAGCAACAGTTTTGTAGAACGAGGCCACAGAAGTGCAGAAGGAGGGAAGAGGGGTAGAGAAAGAGGCAAGAGGGATGCAGAAAGAAGCAAGAGAAGTGAAGAAAGAAACAAGAGAAGTGCAGAAAGAAGCAACAGAGGTGCAGAAAAAGGCATGCAGAAAGAGGCAAGAGAAGTGCTGAAAGAAGCAACGGAGGTGCAGAAAGAGGCAAGAGAAGTGCAGATAGAGGCAAGAGAGGTACAGAAAGAGGCAAGAGAGGTGCAGAAAGAGGGAAGAGGGGTGCAGAAAGAGGCAAGAGGATTGTAGAAAGAAGGAAGAGCGGTGCAGAAATAAACAACAGGATTGCAGAAAGAGGCAAGAGAATTGAAGAAATAGGAAAGAGAGGTACAGAAAGAGACAAGAGAAGTGCTGAAAGAAGCAACATAGGTGAAGAAAGAGGCAAAAGAAGTGCAGAAAGAGGCAAAAAAGGTACAGAAAGAGGCAACAGAGGTGCAGAAAGATGGAAGAAGGGTACAGAACGAGGAGCAAGAGGATTGTAGAAAAAAGGATGCGAGGTGCAAAAAGAAGCAACAGAGTTGCAGAAAGAGGCAAGAGAAGTACTGAAAGAGGAAAGATTGATGCAGAAAGAGGCAAGAGAGGTGCAGAAAAAGGGAAGAGGGGTGAAGAAAGAGGCAGGAGGGGTGTAGAAAAAGGTAAGAGGGGTGCAGAAATAGGCAGGAGGGTGCATAAAGAAGCAAAAGAGGTACAGAAAGAAGCAAGAAAAGTGCAGAACGAAGCAACAGAGGTTTAGAAAGAGGCAAGAGGGATGCAGAAAGAGGCAAGAGAAGTGCTGAAAGAAGCAACAGAGGTGAAGAAAGAGGCAAGAGGAGTGCAGAAAGAGCCAAGAGAGGTGCAGAAAGAGGCAACAGAGGTGCAAAAAGAGGCATGAGGGGTGTAGAAAGAAGCAAGAGAGGAACAAAAAGAAGCAAGAGAAGTGCAGAAAGAAGCAACAGAGTTGCAGAAAGAGGTAACAGAAGTGCAGAAGGAGAGAAGAGGGGTACAGAAAGAGGCAAGAGGGGTGTAGAAAGAGGCAAGAGGGGTACAGAAAGAAGCAAGAGAAGTGAAGAAAGAAACAAGAGAAGTGCAGAAAGAAGCAACAGAGGTGCAGAAAGAGGCAAGAGAGGTACAGAAAGAGGCAATAGAGGTGCAGAAAGAGGGAAGACGGGTGCAGAAAGAGGCAAGAGGATTGTAAAAATAAGGAAGAGAGGTGCAGAAAGAAGCAACAGGGATGCAGAAAGAGGCAAGAGAAGTGCTGAAAGAAGCAACAGAGGTGAAGAAAGAGGCAAGAGGAGTGCAGAAAGAGCCAAGAGAGGTGCAGAAAGAGGCAACAGAGGTGCAAAAAGAGGCATGAGGGGTGTAGAAAGAAGCAAGAGAGGAACAAAAAGAAGCAAGAGAAGTGTAGAAAGAAGCAACAGAGTTGCAGAAAGAGGTAACAGAAGTGCAGAAGGAGAGAAGAGGGGTACAGAAAGAGGCAAGAGGGGTGCAGAAAGAGGCAAGAGGGTTACAGAAATAGGAAAGCGAGGTGCAGAAAGAGGCAAGAGAGGTGCAGAAAGAGGGAAGAGAAGTGCAGAAAGAACCAACAGAGGTGCAGAAAGAGGCAAGAGGGATACAGAAAGAGACATTAAAGTGCAGAACGAAGCAAGAGAGGAACATAAAGAAGCAAGAGAAGTGCCGAAAGAAGCAACAGTTTTGTAGAACGAGGCCACAGAAGTGCAGAAGGAGGGAAGAGGGGTAGAGAAAGAGGCAAGAGGGATGCAGAAAGAAGCAAGAGAAGTGAAGAAAGAAACAAGAGAAGTGCAGAAAGAAGCAACAGAGGTGCAGAAAAAGGCATGCAGAAAGAGGCAAGAGAAGTGCTGAAAGAAGCAACGGAGGTGCAGAAAGAGGCAAGAGAAGTGCAGATAGAGGCAAGAGAGGTACAGAAAGAGGCAAGAGAGGTGCAGAAAGAGGGAAGAGGGGTGCAGAAAGAGGCAAGAGGGTTGTAGAAAGAAGGAAGAGCGGTGCAGAAATAAACAACAGGATTGCAGAAAGAGGCAAGAGAATTGCAGAAATAGGAAAGAGAGGTACAGAAAGAGGCAAGAGAAGTGCTGAAAGAAGCAACAGAGGTGAAGAAAGAGGCAAAAGAAGTGCAGAAAGAGGCAAAAAAGGTACAGAAAGAGGCAACAGAGGTGCAGAAAGAGGGAAGAAGGGTACAGAAAGAGGAGCAAGAGGATTGTAGAAAAAAGGATGCGAGGTGCAAAAAGAAGCAACATAGTTGCAGAAAGAGTCAAGAGAAGTACTGAAAGAGGAAAGATTGATGCAGAAAGAGGCAAGAGAGGTGCAGAAAAAGGGAAGAGGGGTGAAGAAAGAGGCAGGAGGGGTGTAGAAAAAGGTAAGAAGGTGCAGAAATAGGCAGGAGGGTGCATAAAGAAGCAAAAGAGGTTCAGAAAGAAGCAAGAAAAGTGCAGAACGAAGCAACAGAGGTTTAGAAAGAGGCAAGAGGGATGCAGAAAGAGGCAAGAGAAGTGCTGAAAGAAGCAACAGAGGTGAAGAAAGAGGCAAGAGGAGTGCAGAAAGAGCCAAGAGAGGTGCAGAAAGAGGCAACAGAGGTGCAAAAAGAGGCATGAGGGGTGTAGAAAGAAGCAAGAGAGGAACAAAAAGAAGCAAGAGAAGTGCAGAAAGAAGCAACAGAGTTGCAGAAAGAGGTAACAGAAGTGCAGAAGGAGAGAAGAGGGGTACAGAAAGAGGCAAGAGGGGTGCAGAAAGAGGGATACAGAAAGAAGCAAGAGAAGTGAAGAAAGAAACAAGAGAAGTGCAGAAAGAAGCAACAGAGGTGCAGAAAGAGGCAGGAGAGGTACAGAAAGAGGCAATAGAGGTGCAGAAAGAGGGAAGACGGGTGCAGAAAGAGGCAAGAGGATTGTAAAAATAAGGAAGAGAGGTCCAGAAAGAAGCAACAGGTTTGCAGAAAGAGGTAAGAGAAGTGCAGAAATAGGAATGAAAGGTGCAGGAAGAGGCAAGAGAGGTGTAGAAAGAGTGAATAGGAGTGCAGAAAGAGACAATAGAGGTGTAGAAAGAGAGGTGCATAAAGAAGCAACAGAGTTGCAGAAAGAGGCAAGAGGAGTGCAGAAAGAGGAAAGATTGGTGCAGAAACAGACAAGAGAGGTGTAGAAACAGGCAAGAGAGGTGCAGAATGATGCAAGAGAAGTGCAGAAAGAGGGTAGAGTGGTGTAGAAAGAGGCAAGAGGTGTGCTGAAAGAAGCAAGTGAGGTGCAGAAATAGGAAAGAGAGGTGCAGAAAGAGGCAAGAGAGATGCAGAAAGAGGGAAGAGGGGTACAGAAAGAGGCAGGAGGGATGCAGAAAGAAGCAAGAGCGGAACAGAAAGAATCAAGAGAAGTGCAGAATGAGAGAAGGGGAAAGAGAAAGAGGCAAGAGGGGTGCAAAAAGAAGCAAGAGAGGCACAGAACGAAACAAGAAAAGTGCAGAAAGAAGCAACAGAGTTGCAGAAAGAGGCTAGAGGGGTGCAGAAAGAGGCAAGAGAAGTGCTGAAAGAAGCAACAGAGGTGAAGAAAGAGGCAAAAGAAGTGCAGAAAGAGGCAAGAAAGGTACAGAAAGAGGCAACAGAGGTGCAGAAAGAGGGAAGAGGGGTGCAGAAAGAGGGGCAAGAGGATTGTAGAAAAAAGGAAGAGAGGTGCAAAAAGAAGCAACAGAGTTGCAGAAAGAGGCAAGAGAAGTACAGAAAGAGGAAAGATTGATGCAGAAAGAGGCAATAGAGGTGCATAAAAAGGGAAGACAGGTGCAGAAAGAGGCAGGAGGGGTGCAGAAAGAAGCAAAAGAGATACAGAAAGAAGCAAGAGAAGTGCAAAAAGAAGCAACAGAGGTTTAGAAAGAGGCAAGAGAGATGCAGAAAGATGCAAGAGAAGTGCTGAAAGAAGCAACAGAGGTGAAGAAAGAGGCAAGAGAAGTGCAGAAAGAGCCAAGAGAGGTGCAGAAAGAAGCAAGAGGGGAACATAAAGAAGCAAGAGAAGTGCCAAAAGAAGCAACAGTTTTGTAGTACGAGGCCACAGAAGTGCAGAAGGAGAGAAGAGGGGTAGAGAAAGAGGCAAGAGGGATGCAGAAAGAAGCAAGAGAAGTGAAGAAAGAAACAAGAGAAGTGCAGAAAGAAGCAACAGAGGTGCAGAAAAAGGCATGCAGAAAGAGGCAAGAGAAGTGCTGAAAGAAGCAACGGAGGTGCAGAAAGAGGCAAGAGAAGTGCAGATAGAGGCAAGAGAGGTACAGAAAGAGGCAAGAGAGGTGCAGAAAGAGGGAAGAGGGGTGCAGAAAGAGGCAAGAGGATTGTAGAAAGAAGGAAGAGCGGAGCAGAAATAAACCACAGGATTGCAGAAAGAGGCAAGAGAATTGCAGAAATAGGAAAGAGAGGTACAGAAAGAGGCAAGAGAAGTGCTGAAAGAAGCAACAGAGGTGAAGAAAGAGGAAAAAGAAGTGCAGAAAGAGGCAAAAAAGGTACAGAAAGAGACAACAGAGGTGCAGAAAGAGGGAAGAAGGGTACAGAAAGAGGAGCAAGAGGATTGTAGAAAAAAGGATGCGAGGTGAAAAAAGAAGCAACAGAGTTGCAGAAAGAGGCAAGAGAAGTACTGAAAGAGGAAAGATTGATGCAGAAAGAGGAAAGAGAGGTGCAGAAAAAGGGAAGAGGGGTGAATAAAGAGGCAGGAGGGGTGTAGAAAAAGGTAAGATGGGTGCAGAAATAGGCAGGTGGGTGCATAAAGAAGCAAAAGAGGTACAGAAAGAAGCAAGAAAAGTGCAGAACGAAGCAACAGAGGTTTAGAAAGAGGCAAGAGGGATGCAGAAAGAGGCAAGAGAAGTGCTGAAAGAAGCAACAGAGGTGAAGAAAGAGGCAAGAGGAGTGCAGAAAGAGCCAAGAGAGGTGCACAAAGAGGCAACAGAGGTGCAAAAAGAGGCATGAGGGGTGTAGAAAGAAGCAAGAGAGGAACAAAAAGAAGCAAGAGAAGTGCAGAAAGAAGCAACAGAGTTGCAGAAAGAGGTAACAGAAGTGCAGAAGGAGAGAAGAGGGGTACAGAAAGAGGCAAGAGGGGTGCAGAAAGAGGCAAGAGGGGTACAGAAATAGGAAAGCGAGGTGCAGAAAGAGGCAAGAGAGGTGCAGAAAGAGGGAAGAGAAGTGCAGAAAGAACCAACAGAGGTGCAGAAAGATGCAAGAGGGATGCAGAAAGAGACATGAAAGTTGTGAGAAGTTGGCCTGATATATGCTGTTCACTAATTAAAGTGGACACCTTGCACCAGGGCAAATCGACTCTTATGGTAGATAGGTTTAAGACAACCTTTTTAAGAAAGCTATCCTAGTGGTAGCTGTGGAGAGCAGCCTTCAGGCTAAGTCTCGGAGGAATGTAAAGCAGCTTGTTTTACCATATAATCTCTTGAATCACCAAATGAAAAGACACCACACAGGTATATATATCAAATATATATGTATTTATTTCTAAATAACTCTCTACTAATCTCTTTATGAGATTAGAAGACAAACATATGCACAAATCAACGGTTCACAATAAGTTAAGCACAAAATATGGCTGGGGCCCTAGGGGCGTACCAGACCATATACTAAGTAAGAGACTTAGGGACAACGACTTGCAGGGAGACAAGGCCTAGGGTGTGAGAAGTTGGCCTGGTATATGCTGTTCACTAATTAAAGTGGACACCTTGCACCAGGGCAAATCGACTCTTATGGTAGATAGGTTTAAGACAACCTTTTAAAGAAAGCTATCCTAGTGGTAGCTGTGGAGAGCAGCCTTCAGGCTAAGTCTCGGAGGAATGTAAAGCAGCTTGTTTTACCATATAATCTCTTGAATCACCAAATGAAAAGACACCACACAGGTATATATATCAAATATATATGTATTTATTTCTAAATAACTCTCTACTAATCTCTTTATGAGATTAGAAGACAAACATATGCACAAATCAACGTTTCACAATAAGTTAAGCACAAAATATGGCTGGGGCCCTAGGGGCGTACCAGACCATATACTAAGTAAGAGACTTAGCAACAACGACTTGCAAGGAGACAAGGCCTAGGGCCTTCAGAAGTGCTGGGGCCTCACGAAACCACCCAAGGCAGGTAAGTAAAGGACCCACGGGGGACGCGTGCAGTGTGGATACACAGGCGCGAATCGCCGTTAACTTCAATGGGGCAAGTCGCGGTTGGAAATAAAGAGTTTTAGGATACTTCGGGAGAACCTACAAGCAAGTCACTTACAGGGTAAGTAGTTCTAGGGCCCACACCCACAGGAGCACCGTAGTGCTGGAGTTACCTCACCCAGGGAAGCCGGGTGCACAGGTGTCCTTTGGTGTCGGGTCGCGGCGTCGTTTTCAATGGCGAACAAAGAAGACTTGCTGCTTGCGGGAGCTGAAGAAGTGTCCGGGGAATCCAAGCCTGGATTCTGAAGAAGGATGACCTGAAAGCAGAGGGGACAGTGTTCAAAGTCACTTGGCAGTGACCCGGGGCAAGGAAGATGGATGCCCACCGTCGTCGGTCGCTTCAGGTCGGTTGCAGGTGCCTTGACTCTTCAGCCACGTGGTCCAGGAGGCGTCGACGACGACCAGGAGCTGGATTCGGTGTGTCCCTCGACGTCTGCAGCTGACTGCGGTGTCGGCAACTCGATAGGAGCCAACAAGCCTTGGCAGCCGCAAGTCTTGGGGAGATGAAGAAAAGTCGATGGCGCAGACCAGCAAGGTCTGTGGAACTCACCCAGCGAGGGTAAGTCAGGGCAGGCCTGGAGCAACCAGGGGAGCCCTTTGGTTTTGTTAAGAAGTCTTCTGGGGACCCACAAGCCAGCGGGCAAGGGATCGCGAAGACACCTCGGGCGGAATCACTCAACAGGGGCCCACGGTCACTCGGGACGGTGTAGGCCTCTGATCTTCGGAGGGATTCCTGCTGGAGGTCGGGAACACACGTGGTCCAAAGCACAAGTTCGTAGAACGTTGTGAAGGGGTTGCACTCGACAATAGTGCACGGTACCCAGGGGTCGCGGTTCCTCGTTACTCGTGGGGTCCACTTGCCTCAGCTTCGCTGGGGACTCACGATGGCCTGGGAGAGGTCAGGAAATCCACTTCCTGGGCTGCAGGGACTTCGGACTCCGGCGGGAGCGGCGTAGTTTGCGACCGTCGTTGTCGTTTTTGGTGCCTGCCAAGCAGGGGAGTCACTCCTTGACTCCAAGGGAGATTCTTCTGTCTTCCAAAGGTAGTGGAACGTCGAAGGGCCAGGATTCTTCTGTAGAGCGTCGTCCAGGGGTTATCTGCTTTGCAATGGCAAGGTTCCCCTCTTATACTAAAAAGAGGGGATGGACTAGCTCTATGACCCCACCTATGGGAGGGTCAAGGGAGGGGGTGGCTACACCCACTTCCCTTTGTCCAGTTTCGCGCCAGAGCAGGGGCAGGTAGCCCCTGAGCTGGTTTGAACTGGCATATGCACAGAGGAGCCTTCTGCTCCCCCAGTGCAGGACTTCAAAGCACTCTAAGAGTGCACCCACCCAGCCCCAATACACTAAACCCTGTCTGGGAGGTGGTTACACCTCCCTGTGACAGGATGCCTATTGTTGGGCTTCCTCCACTGTGAGTTTCGGTCATCAGCAGGAGGGCAGCCCAGTGTCTGTGACTGGTGGCATCCATTTTGTGATGCCAGGGCTCTTTAGGATTCTACCGCGTTTCCACAGCAGGTACATGTCTTATCCCTCTAGAAGGGTGGAATGCTACCCCCGCCGCCAAGATTGGCGGGGGGTAGTATTCCAAGATGTTTGACACCAAACACGACATGTTTTGATGCAGCCATTCCAAAGTTAGCATTTACCGCGAGGATATAATGCACTTAAATAGTATATGGTTTAACCGCATCCACAAACAGCATCAGAGAATAGACTCTGAGAGCTGCAGAGGGGCCCTGCTCAGGCAGAGGCACCCCCTCACATAGAAGCCAAGCACCCTGCCCTCAGGATTGATAGGGCCTGCCTTAGGGGTGACTGATAGGTTTATATGTGTGTGCAGGAGAGATATAGGAAACCTATATCTCAGTGAGGGGTGCTAGCACCACCTCACCCAGGCTGCAGTAGCAGGCCTGTGGTGTCAGATTTAGACTGCTTCCCAGGGGTGGCATAATATATGCTGCAGCCCCTGGTAGGCCTGTGAAGTACCTATGCCCTTGGCACCTAAGGTACCATATACTAGGGACTCATAAGGCACCACAGTATCCAATCACTAGTGCACCTAGAGTGCACTCCATGTCGTTTAGAGAGAGCAGATAGACTGGGGCCCTGAATAGCAGGGTCCCAGTCCAACTAAGTCATAAACCAGCAAAACACCATAAAAAAAGTGGGGGCAACCATATAGTCAGATTCCACCTTCCTACATAGGGCCTTCATAAGTGCAGGGGCCTCACGAAACCACCCAAGGCAGGTAAGTAAAGGACCCACGGGGGACGCGTGCAGTGTGGATACACAGGCGCGGATCGCCGTTAACTTCAATGGGGCAAGTCGCGGTTGGAAATAAAGAGTTTTAGGATACTTCGGGAGAACCTACAAGCAAGTCACTTACAGGGTAAGTAGTTCTAGGGCCCACACCCACAGGAGCACCGTAGTGCTGGAGTTACCTCACCCAGGGAAGCTGGGTGCATAGGTGTCCTTTGGTGTCGGGTCGCGGCGTCGTTTTCAATGGCGAACAAAGAAGACTTGCTGCTTGCGGGAGCTGAAGAAGTGTCCGGTGGAATCCAAGCCTGGATTCTGAAGAAGGATGACCTGAAAGCAGAGGGGACAGTTGTGAGAAGTTGGCCTGGTATATGCTGTTCACTAATTAAAGTGGACACCTTGCACCAGGGCAAATCGACTCTTATGGTAGATAGGTTTAAGACAACCTTTTAAAGAAAGCTATCCTAGTGGTAGCTGTGGAGAGCAGCCTTCAGGCTAAGTCTCGGAGGAATGTAAAGCAGCTTGTTTTACCATATAATCTCTTGAATCACCAAATGAAAAGACACCACACAGGTATATATATCAAATATATATGTATTTATTTCTAAATAACTCTCTACTAATCTCTTTATGAGATTAGAAGACAAACATATGCACAAATCAACGTTTCACAATAAGTTAAGCACAAAATATGGCTGGGGCCCTAGGGGCGTACCAGACCATATACTAAGTAAGAGACTTAGAAACAACGACTTGCAAGGAGACAAGGCCTAGGGCCTTCAGAAGTGCTGGGGCCTCACGAAACCACCCAAGGCAGGTAAGTAAAGGACCCACAGGGGACGCGTGCAGTGTGGATACACAGGCGCGAATCGCCGTTAACTTCAATGGGGCAAGTCGCGGTTGGAAATAAAGAGTTTTAGGATACTTCGGGAGAACCTACAAGCAAGTCACTTACAGGGTAAGTAGTTCTAGGGCCCACACCCACAGGAGCACCGTAGTGCTGGAGTTACCTCACCCAGGGAAGCCGGGTGCACAGGTGTCCTTTGGTGTCGGGTCGCGGCGTCGTTTTCAATGGCGAACAAAGAAGACTTGCTGCTTGCGGGAGCTGAAGAAGTGTCCGGTGGAATCCAAGCCTGGATTCTGAAGAAGGATGACCTGAAAGCAGAGGGGACAGTGTTCAAAGTCACTTGGCAGTGACCCGGGGCAAGGAAGATGGATGCCCACCGTCGTCGGTCGCTTCAGGTCGGTTGCAGGTGCCTTGACTCTTCAGCCACGTGGTCCAGGAGGCGTTGACGACGACCAGGAGCTGGATTCGGTGTGTGCCTTGAAGTCTGCAGCTGACTGCGGTGTCGGCAACTCGATCGGAGCCAACAAGCCTTGGCAGCTGCAAGTCTCGGGGAGATGAAGAAAAGTCGATGGCGCAGACCAGCAAGGTCTGTGGAACTCACCCAGCAAGGGTAAGTCAGGGCAGGCCTGGAGCAACCAGGGAGCCCTTTGGTTTCTTTAAGAAGTCTTCTGGGGACCCACAAGCCAGCGGGCAAGGGATCGCGAAGACACCTCGGGCGGAATCACTCAACAGGGGCCCACGGTCACTCGGGACAGTGTAGGCCTCTGATCTTCGGAGGGATTCCTGCTGGAGGTCGGGACCACACGTGGTCCAAAGCACAGGTTCGTAGAACGTTGTGAAGGGGTTGCACTCGACAATAGTGCACGGTACCCAGGGGTCGCGGTTCCTCGTTACTCGTGGGGTCCACTTGCCTCAGCTTCGCTGGGGACTCACGATGGCCTGGGAGAGGTCAGGAAATCCACTTCTTGGGCTGCAGGGACTTCGGACTCCGGCGGGAGCGGCGTAGTTTGCGACCGTCGTTGTCGTTTTTGGTGCCTGCCAAGCAGGGGAGTCACTCCTTGACTCCAAGGGAGATTCTTCTGTCTTCCAAAGGTAGTGGAACGTCGAAGGGCCAGGATTCTTCTGTAGAGCGTCGTCCAGGGGTTATCTGCTTTGCAATGGCAAGGTTCCCCCTCTTATACTAAAAAGAGGGGATGGACTAGCTCTATGACCCCACCTATGGGAGGGTCAAGGGAGGGGGTGGCTACACCCACTTCCCTTTGTCCAGTTTCGCGCCAGAGCAGGGGCAGGTAGCCCCTGAGCTGGTTTGAACTGGCATATGCACAGAGGAGCCTTCTGCTCCCCCAGTGCAGGACTTCAAAGCACTCTAAGAGTGCACCCACCCAGCCCCAATACACTAAACCCTGTCTGGGAGGTGGTTACACCTCCCTGTGACAGGATGCCTATTGTTGGGCTTCCTCCACTGCGAGTTTCGGTCATCAGCAGGAGGGCAGCCCAGTGTCTGTGACTGGTGGCATCCATTTTGTGATGCCAGGGCTCTTTAGGATTCTACCGCGTTTCCACAGCAGGTACATGTCTTATCCCTCTAGAAGGGTGGAATGCTACCCCCGCCGCCAAGATTGGCGGGGGTAGTATTCCAAGATGTTTGACACCAAACACGACATGTTTTGATGCAGCCATTCCAAAGTTAGCATTTACCGCGAGGATATAATGCACTTAATAGTATATGGTTTAACCGCATCCACAAACAGCACCAGAGAATAGACTCTGAGAGCTGCAGAGGGGCCCTGCTCAGGCAGAGGCACCCCCTCACATAGAAGCCAAGCACCCTGCCCTCAGGATTGATAGGGCCTGCCTTAGGGGTGACTGATAGGTTTATATGTGTGTGCAGGAGAGATATAGGAAACCTATATCTCAGTGAGGGGTGCTAGCACCACCTCACCCAGGCTGCAGTAGCAGGCCTGTGGTGTCAGATTTAGACTGCTTCCCAGGGGTGGCATAACACATGCTGCAGCCCCTGGGAGGCCTGTGAAGTACCTATGCCCTTGGCACCTAAGGTACCATATACTAGGGACTCATAAGGCACCACAGTATCCAATCACTAGTGCACCTAGAGTGCACTCCATGTCGTTTAGAGAGAACAGAGAGGCTGGGGCCCTGATTGGCAGGGACCCAGCCAGACTATAGCCAGAAACCAGTGCTAACATCAGAAAAAAGTGGGGGCAACATAAGAGGCAGATCCTACTCTCCTACACAACCCCCCCAAACGTAGGGACACTAAACTAACCTTGACCAGTTGAGTCTTCGTGTTCAAAGTGGAAATACCTTGAGAGTCCATCTGCATTGGCATGTTGGGTCCCAGGCCTATGTTCCACTGTATAGTCCATCCCCTGTAGGGAAATGGACCACCTCAAAAGTTTTGGGTTTTCACCTTTCATCTGCTTTAGCCATAGGAGGGGCTTGTGGTCAGTCTGAACTATGAAGTGAGTACCAAACAAGTATGGCCTCAGCTTCTTCAGGGCCCAAACCACAGCAAAGGCCTCCCTCTCTATAGCTGACCAACGTTTCTCTCTAGGGGTCAGCCTTCTGCTAATAAAAGCTACTGGCTGGTCTTGACCTTCATCATTCAGTTGAGACAGTACAGCTCCCACACCCAGCTCAGAAGCATCTGTTTGGACAATGAACTTTTTGGTGTAGTCTGGACTCTGTAAGATGGGGGCAGTGCACATGGCCTGCTTTAGGTCTTCAAATGCCTTTTGACAGCTAGCTGTCCACTGAACCTTTTTTGGCATTTTCTTAGAGGTAAGATCATTCAAGGGGGTCACTATAGATCCATATCCCTTGACAAACCTCCTATAGTACCCAGTCAGGCCTAAGAAGGCTCTCACCTGTGTCTGGGTGGTTGGAGCAACCCATTCCAGTATGGTTTGGATTTTGCTCTGCAAAGGCTGAACCTGGCCTCCACCTACAAGGTGGCCCAGGTACACAACCTGACTCTGCCCTATCTGGCACTTGGTGGCCTTGATAGTGAGGCCTGCTTTCTGCAGGGCCTCCAAAACATTTCTGAGGTGGACCAGGTGATCCTGCCAGGAGGAACTAAAGACAGCAATATCATCTAGATAAGCTGAGCAATAAGTTTCCATCCCTGCCAGAACTTTATTCACCAACCTCTGAAAAGTGGCAGGTGCATTTTTCAATCCAAAGGGCATCACCACAAAGTGGTAGTGCCCACCAGGGGTCGAAAATGCTGTTTTGGCTTTTGCATCATCAGCTAATCTGATTTGCCAGTAGCCAGCTGTTAGGTCAAATGTGCTTAGATACTTGGCTGAGGCCAAAGTATCAATCAGCTCATCTGCCCTTGGTATGGGATAGGCATCAGTCCTAGTGACTGCATTGAGGCCTCTGTAGTCTACACAAAACCTCATTTCTTTCTTACCACCCTGGGTATGAGGCTTGGGTACCAGGACTACTGGGCTAGCCCAAGGGCTATCTGAAGGCTCAATCACGCCTAACTCCAACATTTTCTGGACTTCAGTCCTGATACAGTCCCTGACATGGTCAGGTTGCCTGTAGATTTTATTCTTGACAGGCAGACTGTCCCCAGTGTCCACCTCATGGGTGCACCAGGTAGTCTGACTAGGGGTCAGGCTAAACATATGTCTAAACTGTTGCAGAACTTGTCTGCACTCAGTTTGCTGATGGTCAGTGAGGCTGCTTGCCAAAGCAACACCATCTACTGACCCATCATCAGGGTTCTGAGAGAGCAGGTCAGGGAGAGGGTCACTCTCCTCCTCCTGGTCCTCATCAGTTGCCATGAGCAAGCCCATGTCAGCCCTGTCAACATATGGCTTTAATCTGTTGACATGAAGCACCCTTAGGGGGCTCCTGGGAGTTCCAAGATTCACCAGATAGGTGACTTCTCCCTTCTGTTCAACTATTGTATGGGGGCCACTCCATTTGTCCTGGAGGGCTGCTGGGGCCACAGGCTCCAACACCCACACTTTCTGTCCTGGCTGGTATACAGTCAGCACAGCTCTTTGGTCATGCCAAGCTTTTTGCAATTCTTGGCTGGCCTCCAGGTTTTTGGTTGCCTTTTTCATGTACTCTGCCATCCGGGAGCGGAGACCAAGTACATAGTCCATCACATCTTGTTTGGGGGCTTGAGAGGTAACTCCCAGCCCTCTTTTACCAAACATAGTGGACCTCTCACAGGATGCCCAAACAGAAGCTCAAATGGGCTGTAGCCAACCCCTTCTGTGGAACCTCTCTGTATGCAAACAAAAGGCAAGGAAGAAGAAGGTCCCATTTCCGCCTAAGCTTCTCTGGGAGTCCCTTAATCATTCCTTTCAAGGTTTTGTTGAAGCGTTCAACTAAACCATTGCATTGTGGGTGATAGGGGGTGGTGAACTTATAAGTTACACCACACTCCTTCCACATTGCTTTCAGATATCCTGACATGAAGTTGGTACCTCTGTCAGAAATGACCTCCTTTGGAAAACCCACTCTGGAGAAAACTCCAATGAGGGCTCTTGCCACCACAGGTGCTGTGGTGGTCCTCAGGGGAATTGCCTCTGGGTACCTGGTGGCATGATCCACTACCACCAGGATAAATCTGTGCCCAGATGCAGTCTGAGGGTCAAGGGGACCAACAATGTCAATCCCTACCCTTTCAAAGGGTACCCCCACCACAGGTAGTGGTATCAGGGGGCCTTTGTTGTGCCACCTGCCTTACCACTGGCTTGGCAAGTGACACAGGAGCGACAAAACTCCTTTGTGTCCTCTGACATATGTGGCCAATGAAAATGTGGAACAAGCCTGTCCCAGGTCTTGTTTTGGCCCAAGTGTCCTGCCAAAGGGATATCATGTGCTAAGGTCAAGAGGAACCCCTAAACTTCTGAGGTATTACCAACCTCCTGGTGGCTCCAGGGGCTGGGTCTCTACCCTCAGAATATAGGAGTCCCTCATCCCAATAAACTTTATGGGACCCACTAGCACTCCCAGCAGCCTCAGCAGCAGCCTGCTGTCTGAGGGGTTCAAGAGAGGGGCAGCACTGTTGCTCCTTGCTCAGATCTTCCCTGGAAGGGCCCCCTGCCCCCAAGAACTCAACCTGGTCAGGTTCAAGTCCCTCTGGGGCAGTTCCTTCTTCAGGTTCTGCTTCACCTCCCTCTGGAAGTGAATCCTTGATCTGAGACAGAGGGGAAGGCACTGCCTTAACCCTACTGCTCCTCCTCTTGGGAAGCATCTGGTCCATTGTTCCAGGATCCAGAGCTGGTTCAGTGTCATGCATTCTTGCTTGTGACCTGGTCACAGCAAATACCTCTGCAGGGATGCCCAACATCTCAGCATGAGTCCATAACTCTACTTCAGACCAGGCTGAAGTCTCTAGATCATTGCCCAATAGACATTCTACAGGGAGGTCTGCACTGACTACAACCTTCTTGAGGCCAGTTACCCCTCCCCAGGAGAAATTCACAACTGCCAGACTATGGTTGGTCTGGACATTGCTTGCATTGGTCACCTGGTACATTTCACCCAGGATGATCTGTCCAGGGTCCACTAGGTCCTCTGCCACCATGGTGACACTAGCACCTGTGTCCCTAAATGCCAAAGCCTGTTTGCCATTTATCAAAGGCTGCTGTTTGTACTTGCCCAGATTACTGGGGCTTACTAGGAAGGACATATCAATGTTTCCCTCACAAATCAGCATTGCCTGAGTGGTCACTCTGACTAGGTCAGAATCCACTTCAGAACCCAGGGTCAACCCTACTACACCCTTATTCTGCGTACCACCTCCACCAGTAGCTGAGCTAGGGGGCACAGTTGCCTTAGGGGCAGGAGTGGTGGTGGTTTGGTCTTTGGACTTGGTACAATCAGAAGTCCAGTGCCCTTTCTGTTTACAGAATTTGCACCAGGGCTTCTTTTGGCCTTTTCCCTTGTTGGACTGTGACTCCCCACCAGATGCAGATTTTTGGGGCCCTTGTGAAGACTTCTGGTCTTTTGACTTATCCCCACCTTTCTCAGAGCCTTTAGGATCTTGCTTCTTAGTGTCACCCCCTTGGTTCTGGGTTTTCTGCCTCACCCTGGTTCTGACCCATTTGTCTGCCTTCTTTCCCAATTCTTGGGGAGAGGTCAGATCAGAGTCCACCAGGTACTGATGCAACAACTGGTTCTGGCAATTATTTAGGATCTGTTCTCTCATCATCAGATTATACAATCCCTTGAAATCAGTAACCCTACTGCCAACCAGCCAACCCTCTAGAGCCTTGGTTGCACAATCAACAAAGTCAGTCCAGTCCTGAGTCTGTGCCTTCTGGGTATCTCTGAACTTCAACCTGTACTGCTCAGTGGTTAAGCCAAACCCATCTATCAGTGCACTCTTCAGGACCTCATAATCATCAGCATCCTCCTCTCTAACAGTGAGGAGCTTGTCTCTTCCTTTATCTGAAAAGGAGAGCCACAAGATTGCTGCCCACTGCTTTTGGGGGACCTGCTGTACTCTACAGGCCCTCTCCATAGCAGTTATCCACTTGTGGATATCATCCCCACTCTGGTAGGGAGGAACAACCTTGCTCAGGTTCCTATGGTCAGGAATATATTCTCTGCCTCTAGGGACACTGTTGCTGCCACCAGGGGGTTCTAACCCCTCTTTTCTAGAAGCTCTCTGGATCTCCAGGGCTTCCCTATCCAGTGCCAACTGCTTGGTTCTGAGGGCCACTCTGGCTTCCTCATACTGGAGCAGTTTGCACCTTCTCTCAGAGGAGGTCTCTCTTAAGGAAAAGTATGAGCTCCTCTGCTGGACAAATTCTCTGCCAGAGTGATAAGAGTGGTCAGATTCCCTGGAAGGGGATCTGTGCCTCTCCTCCTCTCTGTCAGTTCTCTTAGGGAGAATTCCTCTGTCCTTTTCAGGCCCCTTGGAGCCTGGCCCTTCAATCACAGAGTCTTGGTCATTCTGATTTTCATCATCTGACCCAGATACTATGACTGACCCACCCACTGATTCAAACCCTTTAGCTCCTAGAGCCAATCTAAGGTCATCTGCTGTCAGCAGATCTATCAGGTGGAGTGTTGAGGGACTCTGTCCTAGTCTCAGGTGTCTGTCAACACACATGGCTCTCAAGTCAGAGAAAGCCATGTCCTTATACTGAGGCTGAGTGGATCCACTGGGTCCACCCTTTAAGGACATTCTAGTGTTGTGCAGTGTTGTACTACCTACACTAGTTTGTGGCCTACTGATCCTAGCTTGAGCTGTGGAAAGGGTGTGCTATCCCTTGGCACACAGCTCTAAGTTCAGTAGAACTTATTGATACTAAGCTTGACTTTATATGTACCTTGAGTACCTATAATGGTTTTCAGTTAGTAATTCAAATAGAGATTTTCTGGTAAAACAATGGCAAGCTGGAATCCCACACGCTGCCCACCAATGTGAGAAGTTGGCCTGGTATATGCTGTTCACTAATTAAAGTGGACACCTTGCACCAGGGCAAATCGACTCTTATGGTAGATAGGTTTAAGACAACCTTTTAAAGAAAGCTATCCTAGTGGTAGCTGTGGAGAGCAGCCTTCAGGCTAAGTCTCGGAGGAATGTAAAGCAGCTTGTTTTACCATATAATCTCTTGAATCACCAAATGAAAAGACACCACACAGGTATATATATCAAATATATATGTATTTATTTCTAAATAACTCTCTACTAATCTCTTTATGAGATTAGAAGACAAACATATGCACAAATCAACGTTTCACAATAAGTTAAGCACAAAATATGGCTGGGGCCCTAGGGGCGTACCAGACCATATACTAAGTAAGAGACTTAGAAACAACGACTTGCAAGGAGACAAGGCCTAGGGCCTTCAGAAGTGCTGGGGCCTCACGAAACCACCCAAGGCAGGTAAGTAAAGGACCCACGGGGGACGCGTGCAGTGTGGATACACAGGCGCGAATCGCCGTTAACTTCAATGGGGCAAGTCGCGGTTGGAAATAAAGAGTTTTAGGATACTTCGGGAGAACCTACAAGCAAGTCACTTACAGGGTAAGTAGTTCTAGGGCCCACACCCACAGGAGCACCGTAGTGCTGGAGTTACCTCACCCAGGGAAGCCGGGTGCACAGGTGTCCTTTGGTGTCGGGTCGCGGCGTCGTTTTCAATGGCGAACAAAGAAGACTTGCTGCTTGCGGGAGCTGAAGAAGTGTCCGGTGGAATCCAAGCCTGGATTCTGAAGAAGGATGACCTGAAAGCAGAGGGGACAGTGTTCAAAGTCACTTGGCAGTGACCCGGGGCAAGGAAGATGGATGCCCACCGTCGTCGGTCGCTTCAGGTCGGTTGCGGGTGCCTTGACTCTTCAGCCACGTGGTCCAGGAGGCGTCGACGACGACCAGGAGCTGGATTCGGTGTGTCCCTCGACGTCTGCAGCTGACTGCGGTGTCGGCAACTCGATCGGAGCCAACAAGCCTTGGCAGCCGCAAGTCTCGGGGAGATGAAGAAAAGTCGATGGCGCAGACCAGCAAGGTCTGTGGAACTCACCCAGCGAGGGTAAGTCAGGGCAGGCCTGGAGCAACCAGGGGAGCCCTTTGGTTTCTTTAAGAAGTCTTCTGGGGACCCACAAGCCAGCGGGCAAGGGATCGCGAAGACACCTCGGGCGGAATCACTCAACAGGGGCCCACGGTCACTCGGGACGGTGTAGGCCTCTGATCTTCGGAGGGATTCCTGCTGGAGGTCGGGACCACACGTGGTCCAAAGCACAGGTTCGTAGAACGTTGTGAAGGGGTTGCACTCGACAATAGTGCACGGTACCCAGGGGTCGCGGTTCCTCGTTACTCGTGGGGTCCACTTGCCTCAGCTTCGCTGGGGACTCACGATGGCCTGGGAGAGGTCAGGAAATCCACTTCTTGGGCTGCAGGGACTTCGGACTCCGGCGGGAGCGGCGTAGTTTGCGACCGTCGTTGTCGTTTTTGGTGCCTGCCAAGCAGGGGAGTCACTCCTTGACTCCAAGGGAGATTCTTCTGTCTTCCAAAGGTAGTGGAACGTCGAAGGGCCAGGATTCTTCTGTAGAGCGTCGTCCAGGGGTTATCTGCTTTGCAATGGCAAGGTTCCCCTCTTATACTAAAAAGAGGGGATGGACTAGCTCTATGACCCCACCTATGGGAGGGTCAAGGGAGGGGGTGGCTACACCCACTTCCCTTTGTCCAGTTTCGCGCCAGAGCAGGGGCAGGTAGCCCCTGAGCTGGTTTGAACTGGCATATGCACAGAGGAGCCTTCTGCTCCCCCAGTGCAGGACTTCAAAGCACTCTAAGAGTGCACCCACCCAGCCCCAATACACTAAACCCTGTCTGGAAGGTGGTTACACCTCCCTGTGACAGGATGCCTATTGTTGGGCTTCCTCCACTGCGAGTTTCGGTCATCAGCAGGAGGGCAGCCCAGTGTCTGTGACTGGTGGCATCCATTTTGTGATGCCAGGGCTCTTTAGGATTCTACCGCGTTTCCACAGCAGGTACATGTCTTATCCCTCTAGAAGGGTGGAATGCTACCCCCGCCGCCAAGATTGGCGGGGGGTAGTATTCCAAGATGTTTGACACCAAACACGACATGTTTTGATGCAGCCATTCCAAAGTTAGCATTTACCGCGAGGATATAATGCACTTAATAGTATATGGTTTAACCGCATCCACAAACAGCACCAGAGAATAGACTCTGAGAGCTGCAGAGGGGCCCTGCTCAGGCAGAGGCACCCCCTCACATAGAAGCCAAGCACCCTGCCCTCAGGATTGATAGGGCCTGCCTTAGGGGTGACTGATAGGTTTATATGTGTGTGCAGGAGAGATATAGGAAACCTATATCTCAGTGAGGGGTGCTAGCACCACCTCACCCAGGCTGCAGTAGCAGGCCTGTGGTGTCAGATTTAGACTGCTTCCCAGGGGTGGCATAACACATGCTGCAGCCCCTGGGAGGCCTGTGAAGTACCTATGCCCTTGGCACCTAAGGTACCATATACTAGGGACTCATAAGGCACCACAGTATCCAATCACTAGTGCACCTAGAGTGCACTCCATGTCGTTTAGAGAGAACAGAGAGGCTGGGGCCCTGATTGGCAGGGACCCAGCCAGACTATAGCCAGAAACCAGTGCTAACATCAGAAAAAAAGTGGGGGCAACATAAGAGGCAGATCCTACTCTCCTACACAACCCCCCCAAACGTAGGGACACTAAACTAACCTTGACCAGTTGAGTCTTCGTGTTCTAAGTGGAAATACCTTGAGAGTCCATCTGCATTGGCATGTTGGGTCCCAGGCCTATGTTCCACTGTATAGTCCATCCCCTGTAGGGAAATGGACCACCTCAAAAGTTTTGGGTTTTCACCTTTCATCTGCTTTAGCCATAGGAGGGGCTTGTGGTCAGTTTGAACTATGAAGTGAGTACCAAACAAGTATGGCCTCAGCTTCTTCAGGGCCCAAACCACAGCAAAGGCCTCCTCTCTATAGCTGACCAACGTTTCTCTCTAGGGGTCAGCCTTCTGCTAATAAAAGCTACTGGCTGGTCTTGACCTTCATCATTCAGTTGAGACAGTACAGCTCCCACACCCAGCTCAGAAGCATCTGTTTGGACAATGAACTTTTTGGTGTAGTCTGGACTCTGTAAGATGGGGGCAGTGCACATGGCCTGCTTTAGGTCTTCAAATGCCTTTTGACAGCTAGCTGTCCACTGAACCTTTTTGGCATTTTCTTAGAGGTAAGATCATTCAAGGGGGTCACTATAGATCCATATCCCTTGACAAACCTCCTATAGTACCCAGTCAGGCCTAAGAAGGCTCTCACCTGTGTCTGGGTGGTTGGAGCAACCCATTCCAGTATGGTTTGGATTTTGCTCTGCAAAGGCTGAACCTGGCCTCCACCTACAAGGTGGCCCAGGTACACAACCTGACTCTGCCCTATCTGGCACTTGGTGGCCTTGATAGTGAGGCCTGCTTTCTGCAGGGCCTCCAAAACATTTCTGAGGTGGACCAGGTGATCCTGCCAGGAGGAACTAAAGACAGCAATATCATCTAGATAAGCTGAGCAATAAGTTTCCATCCCTGCCAGAACTTTATTCACCAACCTCTGAAAAGTGGCAGGTGCATTTTTCAATCCAAAGGGCATCACCACAAAGTGGTAGTGCCCACCAGGGGTCGAAAATGCTGTTTTGGCTTTTGCATCATCAGCTAATCTGATTTGCCAGTAGCCAGCTGTTAGGTCAAATGTGCTTAGATACTTGGCTGAGGCCAAAGTATCAATCAGCTCATCTGCCCTTGGTATGGGATAGGCATCAGTCCTAGTGACTGCATTGAGGCCTCTGTAGTCTACACAAAACCTCATTTCTTTCTTACCACCCTGGGTATGAGGCTTGGGTACCAGGACTACTGGGCTAGCCCAAGGGCTATCTGAAGGCTCAATCACGCCTAACTCCAACATTTTCTGGACTTCAGTCCTGATACAGTCCCTGACATGGTCAGGTTGCCTGTAGATTTTATTCTTGACAGGCAGACTGTCCCCAGTGTCCACCTCATGGGTGCACCAGGTAGTCTGACTAGGGGTCAGGCTAAACATATGTCTAAACTGTTGCAGAACTTGTCTGCACTCAGTTTGCTGATGGTCAGTGAGGCTGCTTGCCAAAGCAACACCATCTACTGACCCATCATCAGGGTTCTGAGAGAGCAGGTCAGGGAGAGGGTCACTCTCCTCCTCCTGGTCCTCATCAGTTGCCATGAGCAAGCCCATGTCAGCCCTGTCAACATATGGCTTTAATCTGTTGACATGAAGCACCCTTAGGGGGCTCCTGGGAGTTCCAAGATTCACCAGATAGGTGACTTCTCCCTTCTGTTCAACTATTGTATGGGGGCCACTCCATTTGTCCTGGAGGGCTGCTGGGGCCACAGGCTCCAACACCCACACTTTCTGTCCTGGCTGGTATACAGTCAGCACAGCCTTTTGGTCATGCCAAGCTTTTTGCAATTCTTGGCTGGCCTCCAGGTTTTTGGTTGCCTTTTTCATGTACTCTGCCATCCGGGAGCGGAGACCAAGTACATAGTCCATCACATCTTGTTTGGGGGGCTTGAGAGGTAACTCCCAGCCCTCTTTACCAAACATAGTGGACCTCTCACAGGATGCCCAAACAGAAGCTCAAATGGGCTGTAGCCAACCCCCTTCTGTGGAACCTCTCTGTATGCAAACAAAAGGCAAGGAAGAAGAAGGTCCCATTTCCGCCTAAGCTTCTCTGGGAGTCCCTTAATCATTCCTTTCAAGGTTTTGTTGAAGCGTT